>LZPO01044619.1:53797-75559 GCA_001675575.1 Neotoma lepida
AAAGAATGAGCCCCGCCCACCTTTTGAGACTCCTTCTATGGCTATAGCAAGTAATAACACAGCTTAGCACATAGTCCTATAGAGTCACTTCATCCATACAATTCTTGAGCATGCATTTACCTAGGAGCTCTTAGACACCACTGTAGCTATAGGAGGTCAGACACCAAGGAAAGCAAAGATCTCTGCCAACATGGAGCCACTTCCCTGTGGAGGAGAATAAACAATGGCTATACAATCAATATGTAAATCTTCCAGGCTGCCTGAACATGAAGAAGAAAAAGTTGATCAGGAAAGAAGGAAGCCTGGAAGAGTTAGGGCCAGCTGAGGGTGTGGAGTCTGTGATTTGTGATTTCAAGGTAGGATGCTTGGGAGGACTTTGCTGCAAAGGCAGTATTCAGGCACTTGGAAAAAACATGGATGGTGCTTGTGTTGAGGCTGTCTGAAAAGTGAACATTCCAGGCAGAGGGAGGGCCCAGGCCAAAGATCTGAAGGAAGATCATGCCTGTTGTATCACTGGAAGGGTGGAATCCAGATGCCCATCTTATAAACAAAGATGTATGCATCAGGCTTCTCTAGAGGAACAGAAATCATAGAGTAAATCTAGATAAGTAGAGAAGGGGGATTTATTAGAACAGCTTATAGGCTGTGATCCAGCTAGTCCAACAATGGCTGTCTTCCAATGGAAAGTCCAAGAATCCAGTAGTTGGTCAGTACACAAGGCTGGGTGTCTCAGCTGGTCTTCAATATATGTTAGGATCTCAAAGAAGCAGGCTCTGATGCCAATAAAGGAATGGACTTGCCAGTGAGAGAAAAGTAAGGAGGCAAAGAGCAAACGTCCTCCTTCCATGTCCTTTATATATGCTGCCAGCAGAAGGTGTAGCCCACATTTTAAGTGATCTTCCCACCCTAAAAGATCCATATTAAAAGTAGGTCTTCCTACTTCAAATGATTTAATAAGAAAAAACTCCTCACAGGTGTATCCAGCCTCTTGGGGTTCCAGTTAATTCCAGGTGTAGTCAAGTTGACAACCAAGGATAGCCATCACAGGATACTTGTTGGCTACATATTTTTCTCTTCAGTTATTTCAGCTGTGGATAACATACATTTATTTTAGGAGAAACTTCCTATTAAAATATGGAATTATTATGTTATTAAAATCTAAGATCTTTCTCCTGGACTTTTTGTACATGTACGTGTAATTTTTTTGTACGAAATTTATTAGAAGAAAGCAAAACAGATATAACTAGAAATGGGGCATGTGATACTTTCTGTGGTTCTCCTCAGTGACTTGTTGACCATCTGCATACATGAGCCCTTCCTTTACATCCCAGGTCCAAGGCCTTACTTTCAAGGCAAGTATCCACCTTCATGTTAACGTAGGCAGAAATTGTCATGCAAACAGAGAAACCAGTGAGGCTTTGTTAATTCACACAAGTGGCTCTGGCCAGACATTTTATCACCCACCAGACAATGAGTGTTTGATACACATAGTGCTTCAGCACAAGTTGACCAATGTTAGAACACAGTTCTACTTTCAGACCCATGCAGTTTTAGTAGGATTCTTTGGTGGATTAAAAAACACAAAAAAGAATTACTCAAGATATTCATAATTTCTTATTGGGCATCTTTCATCACTATTTAGAAAATGCTCAGTATTGACATTAAAACATTTTCAAGCATTTTGTTTAATTTTTGTGGGGAAATTGTACTTGGTATGGTGTATATGTAGGTCAGGGGACAACTTTCAGAAGTCAGTTCTCTACTGTAAGTCCCAAAGATCAAACTCCAGTCATCAGGCTTGGCAGAAAGTGAGCCGTCCCACCAGTCCCCCAAACACATGTCAACCTCCAGACTCTGACAAAGCCAAGGAACTGTAAAGAAAATATTAATATCTGCTTAATTTCAAAGCAAAATTTCTTGACTTTTAACATCCAGAAAACTAGATGTTGGAAAGAAGAAACTTCACAAGAATATGATTTAAAGTAGCTGAAAAACTCAAGGACAACGAGAGGTTCCATGCTTCTGTTTTCTTCCTGAATTAAAAGTTGTGGAAGCTTTGACCTTTCCTCTGATATCACAGCAGAGTAGATGCCTAAATCTTCAGGGAAAAATGAAGGCCAGCATCTGCCAGCCAGTTTCTTTTTACCGTAGGATGGAAAGTAGAAAGAGGAGGTTTGAAGCGGGAGTTGATTGCTTCCTTTGCACACCTGTATGAAAAGCAGCCTCACACGTTGGTGGCACACTCTGGACATCTGCTCCTTTCAATGGACAGAGCTGTAAATTGAAATTCCATTGCAATGTTATGAGAACCAGTTGAAGTAAGGAGACCGTCAGAAACCCTCTTTAAACTCACCCTTATCCAAACAGGAAACTGACCCTTGGCCCCTGGACGTAACAGTACACCAGTGGAAATTTCATTATCCCTGTTTCAGCTGAGCTAAGTGAAAATTAATTGTGTAATTATCTGGATGAGCGCACGTGTAAAATTTTACAATGTGCCGGTTAGATTAAGTAACGTGTTAGTGGCATGGTTTAGTGCAAAGTCAAAGCTGTCCTGTAAAAATGGAATAAAAAAAAAATCCAAGGAAGTTGGGAGGGGGAAAACATATGTCAGAGAACATGCCTGACATGAGAACTTAAGGTTAGGCTGCATTCCATAATCTGAAGAAAATCTTATCCTCCCAGACCATAGGTAAATCTGGTGAGGGTGGAAGGGAAGGGCTGTGTACATCTGTGCATGTATATGTGTGTGGTATGATATGCCTATATATGAACACATGGGAATCTTTGTGTAAATGCCTTCCATTTATTGCAATTAAATAATGAATTTGCTACCGAAACATTTGATTACCCATATNATGAATCTAAGTTAACAACTCCATTAGCAAGTCCAATTAGTAGACTATTGCCTTCTCACTCACACTGCGCTTGCCTGCTCAGTGGCCAGATCTCTCTTCTAGACCTAATTCTTCACATGAGCTATGAGATGACAGCTGCACCACGGCTTCAGATCATTTAACTGGAGTTTGTAATCAGGGTATGAAGAGCTTTAACATCAATGGCTGGGGCTCTTCAACTTGAAGACTTTCTTTCCTAGAGATTTTAAGAGGACTTTCTCCCTAAGTTTCCAGCCCTCCCCCACCTTCTGACCCCCCCCACACACACACATACACACAGGAAGATGTTGCTTTATGGAAGCAATTTTCATTTCAAAGTCTCTGAAAAGTTTACTTAACAGAATTTCTGGAGGAAAAGTATTATTTGAGTAGATGTTTTTTGAAAGTGAGTATAATTTTTAAACAGCAGCTGAGCAGTGTGTGGAACCCTTTGCAGTTCCTGACGTCAGTTTTCATGATGCCCATGCTACCTCAGCAAATCCAGAGACTCATTCATGTTTCTTGTCAATAAAGAGCAGATCCTGCTTTTCTCCTTTGTACTGCTTAGTCTCCTGAAGGCTGTGCTGATGGATGGCAGAGAGCCTGCTGAGGGGTGGCTTGTTTTTAAAAAAACCACAAACTTCAGAAATGAATCTTCCACTAGTAAAGAATAGTAACCAAACACCACACACACACAAACACACGCACACACACACGCACACAAACACACACATGCACGCATGTGTTTAACTTTTTTTAAAAAAAAATTGATTTAATGACTTCCTAGAGAGGTAAGACATCATAAGCACTTCAAGAACTCACATTCCTAGCAACAGTGACAAGTGTTTTTTCCCACTCCACATCCTTGCCAGCATTTGTTGCTTGTTTTCTTGAAGACAGCATTCTGACTGGCACAAGGTATAATCTCAATGTAGTTTTGATTTGCATTTCCCTAATGAGCAATGATGTTGTAAATAAGACTGCAATGTCCCCTTCAGTGTGCATAGAACACAATAGATGCTGGGAGGTGGCTCGGGGTACTCTGCCTGAGGCAGCTCCTGTCACCTGCTGCTAGTCATGGCTACCCCAGCATGACACTCTTCCATAGATACTCATGGGCCTGCAGCTCTTTCTACAGACAATCCTCCTAACTGTGCCTTCTAGGAACCAGCAGACAGCCCAGGCTGGCAACTAACATCCACCTACATGCATTTTTAAACTGATCATTTGTATCTTGTGTGTATACATATGGTGTGTGCATAGGTATACATATGCGTGTTTGTGTGTGTGAGTGTGGGCACTCACATTCATGTTGCATGTATGCCATGGTGTACATATAGAGGTCAGAGAGCAAACCCCAGGTGTCTTTGTCTTCCATCTTGCTGAGACAGATCTCTTGCTTGCTCTTTCATATGCCAGGTTAGCCTATGAGCGTGCACTGATTCTCCCGCCTCCACCTTCCACCTCCCTGTGGGTATTCTGTGGTTACAGATGCATGCCCAGCTCNTCATGGNCTCTGGGGACTGAAATTCAGGTCTTCGTGCCTGCATGACAGGCTCTTTAGCCATTGAGTCATTTTCTCAGCCTGCTTTTTTAGCATTTTACAATTTACAATTGTTACTGCCCTATCTTTAGTTATTGAAAANTTTAAAATTTAACACAAAATTAAATTGATGATCGCCTTTTATATGAATATGTTTAAAACATATTCCTTTTACTTATTCTTTTTTTAATAATATAAGAGTTTGGAGTATAATTTTTAGCATTGAATCAGTTATGCTTATTAATTATATTTTACTGGTTATAACTAAGACCTTTTGTTGTAGAAGAGCAGGACTGAGACTGACTGTAAACACACTCTTCTTCAGCTACTCTTCACATTAGAAAATGAAGTTCTCCAAAGAATCCCTCCNTTTCCAGTTCTCTGCAATTTTAACTAAGCTGAGGGTTCCTGCGCCTCTAGTGGATGAGAAACAATTCTGTGTTTTGTTGTTGTTGTTTTTGTTTTTAATCAGTTTAATAAGAAGCAGGATGCATGAGACTTTAAATCATGGTCTGGTTGTGAATCTGAGGTCTGTGTCTGGCTGTTTATGTGACCTCAGGTATATAATTTTTCAGCTCTCTGAATCTCAGAGTCTCTCATTTGATTTGGGGTTTCTATCCTTCAGGTAACAGGGAAGGAACATCCAGTTAGACAATACATGAAACTGCATAGTGTTCAGCAGAAAACCAGTACATTTCAAGTGGTCAGGGAGCAAAATTTCAAAGTTAAGAAAGCATCAGATCAAACTTTTAATCAAAAGCATATGAACAAAANCTTTGAGAGCCATTGGGAGGAAATCTCCTTTCTAACAAGTGGTATTTTCATGTTGAATGTTCACAGAATATTCAGGGAGCAACACCTGATGAACATGGGAGGGAGATGCCTGNGTGTGGATGGTGAGTGAGCTCACCGTCCACACACAGGATAGAAACTAACAGGTGCTGCTTGGATCGTTATATTCACTTCATTTTTGTGTCTTGCTTGTGCCCCTTATCTTCTTTCCAAACAGATTCAAAGTAGCACCATTAGCTTGCAGTATTATGAATTTTGCATTGTAAAAAGTTTCACACTCTGATTTTGTCACTCTGATATACTTTGGAAAGCCTCTGGACACACAGTTTTCCAAATCAGATGCTCTNGCATTTACAGGAAAACAGGGCAAGCAATATGAAAAGTACTGAGAGTTAAGTCCATGTGGTGAATCCAACATTAGAGTTCCTTATGGAAGGAAGGAGGGAGGGCAGAAAGAAAGCGGGGGATACCTTCTCTCCATCTCTCTAGAATATTACGAGTGAGCTACTTTCCTTCTTCCTTCTCTTTGCTTATTGAATTGGTGAAACATTTCATAGAACCCTGAGCCAGATTAATCCAAGATGAGAGCTTCCAAAGTGGCATAATCANTTTTTAGAGCCAGTTTAAGGTTTAAATCAGCATGCCACGAATACAAACTATCCNTCCCCACCTAACCCCACAGAATTAAAATCCAACAGGTAATTTTAATATAATTCTAAAGTAGGTAAGATAGGCAGAGAGGTAAGTGCTGTGCTAGGAACTGAATGTTGTGAAGAAAAATTAAACAAAGCAAAAGTGACCCAGGCAAGGGGAGGTGAACAGGGGTTAAAGGCTCAGCGAAGCTCCTGCTCCTCAATTGTTAGGTGAGTGAGGCTACACTAGTTCTTCCAGTCCACACCCCAGCAACATCTAGGCTGTTCTAGAAAGGGTAGCTACCTCTTTGCTTTTCGGCTGTGTTTACAGTTTCTAAGTAGGAAATACTTGGGGCCGCTATTTCTCCACACTTGAGGAGTGTGCAGTCACTAAGTCTCCCGAGCCNGAGATGCTACCTGCATTTAGACTGAAGTGGGATCTCATGAAAAGATCCCAAACAGGAAGCAGCAGAGGTAAGAGATTCCTTTGGGGAAAAAAAAACTGAGGGCTGAGGGATGTAAAATAATACACTCACCAAAGCTAAAAATAAACGGTTGAGTATCTGATCTTAGAAAACATAATATGTTTTCCTAGAGAACAGAAACCCAAGACAGCAACGGGAATTCTTCTCCTCAGCATCCCACTTTCATCCTACAGATCTGAGGGGACCAAAGGAAAGTGTCCAGGCACCCTGGGGCAGTAAAATAACCTTGGTCTTCTCATGAAACACATTAGCGTGGAGTGGGAACAGAGGCCCTTTGAGCAATCCTAAGAGCTACATAAGCTGCATTTCCCCCATGAACTCAAAGCTTTGTTTATTTGCAGACTTGTGCTACTAAGATATGGGGGCCTCGGTGGCCCAGCTGACATACTCCAATCTGGACACTTAACACTTCAGACGCNCTCAGTTACAGGTTTGTTCAAGAGCCCAGAGACNGTTGCTTACTAGTGGCTTCTTNGGGTGTTCTGAGGGGAAATGGGGGTGTACTGGGGGGACAGAGATTGTTGGTTCTTCTTTAGGGGAAGATAGACTCAAGACAGAATGTCCTCAGCACCACACCATATCACAGAGCTGTGGGGATAGGGGGTGAGGGGGTCTGCACCAGCCTTCACTTCATCTCTCCTCAAAACGACTCAAGCAGTTTAAAAGCAAACATGCTCCAAACAAAGAGACTCAAGTTCTTAAGTTGACTTTTTCCCCTTTGAGAGGTGTGTGTGTGTGTGTGTGTGTATGTGTATGTGTGTGTGTGTGTTATGTTTGCACCTTTTGGGGTATATTTGTGCACACGTGAAATATTACGTGCCTTTCCTTGATCACTCTCCACCTTTACCTTTTGAGAGTAAACTCACTAAACTTGAAGCTCATTGATTCAGCAAGGCTGGCTGGCCAGACAAGGAACTNCTGGGATCCACTCGTCTCTGCTCCGCTTTCACCAGCACTNTGCTCTGCTATGCCCTACTTTCTCCGTGGCTCCTGAAGCCAGAACCCAGATCCTCAGGCTCCTGTTGCAAGCACTTTACTGACTGAGCCATATCTCCAGCCCTAATTCACTTTTAAATAACTCCAGCCCTAAATAACTTTCAAACTACAGTTGTGTGGGAAGGAGGAGAAGACCTAGACATGGAGGATCTTCAGCCAATAATAAAGCACAGAAGAGGAAAAGCTGTATGTATATATGGGCATGTGGTCACCCATGGTCACTCTTCTNAGCCTATTACAAGCCCATCAGATGCATAGTGTATGGGCTACTTACCTCCAAAACAGGTTTAGATACNTATAGAATCATTGGTATTGCTTAGAATCTGACCTGTTTGTGCATTGTTATATCCACCCTGTTTTTTTAGTCATTGATAGCCACATGGAAGATTATATTTTGGTGATAAAGTTGTTCTTGTTAAGGTCCTAAACTGACAGACCACAGAGCAGGCTCTGAACACTCCCTGTTCAACTCATTCAGGAAGATGGCAGGCTGCCCTATGAGGTCACTGGAGGTGGGAGCATGAGGGCTGGCTGAAGCATGGTTCCAAGTCAACTGCTTGTTTATTGTCAAACCCATCTTAAATACTNCCTTATGTTTGTTGCCACTAGTCCAGTCACTCTACTGACAATGTGCCAATGGCATCCCTCACCCTACCACATGACAGCTTCTCCTTTATGCTCAATGCTATGTTTCAAGATAGGTCATGGGAGTCCCTTCTATGTGCCCTACATTTTCTACCACTCCTGTGATTTTAAACATTTCANCCTACATTAGACTTATATAACAGCCTTGATTTTGAAAAACCTACTTACCTGTCCTGTGTTGCTGCTGGCCTCAGTTTCCCTTCAGATCCTCCTCCCTGCCCAAGTTCTGATCACCTGCAGAGCCTACAGCACACTCTTCAGTGGCACTAACCACCACTCTGTTCTTCCTGAATCTGGAATCTTCACTGTCCAGACCTGGCTTCATTNCTTGGTGGGCCTTCTGGGTGAACTCCTGAGCTCTGTCTAAGTCACATATTTTTACATTGCATCTCTTTAGCTGCTAATTCCTGACAGAAATCTTTCAAGTATCAAGGCTGAGGTTAAGAAACAGTCCACCATAAGATCCCCCAAGACCCTTAGGAAGGAAGGTCATTTCAAAGAAAAACCAGCATGCTAGTTTCTAAGTGGTAACTCTTTTCCTCTGGGTCAATGATCCCCTCAGGAAGCAGTGTGGTTTCTGTGGAGCCTCTAAGTCATCGTACAGAAGGGCTTCAGGGATCTCATCCTCCCCTGGAAGTGTGAGGCGATCTGGCTTCCCACATGCTGCTCTACAGCTTCTCCCAGGCAAGGCTGCTCTGGGTGGAACTGGGCTCAAGTTTCAACTCGGTGCAACAGTGGCTTTAGGGGCTCAAACAAGCAAAGCTAGTCCAAGTCAGCTTGGGTTTTTCCCCATGCCAGTGGAGCATCCTAGACTCCAACCATCAGTTCAGCTCACCAGGGTGCTGCTCTGAGGTACAACCAAGAGCACAGCCCGTGTTGGGTCATTTGAATGTAATAATTAAGTCACCATTTAGACATCTGNTGAGAATCCAAATGTACCAGGCACTACACTACATTCTGAAGATAAAACAAGTAAGAAATATGTTTTGTCCTCAAGAAGCCTTAAGCTTGGTGAGAGAAACTGACACTAAAAGGCATGGTTATAATAAATCATGATAAGGTGTGGATCACAGGGAACAGGNATTGGGAGCGAGAGCCAGTGAAGAGGAAATCTAACATACAGAAGGGAGGGAGAGAGAANCAAGACCCCTTCCAGATGGTTGACTAGACTAAGGACTGATAATTCATCCCCCTACTAGTATGGCCAAGGCCACTGGACCAGCATGTGTCACTCTAACTTGTGAACAATGAGGCATGAGTGCAGAGAGCACGCTGCAAACTCTGACTCTCCCAGAAAAACCACGGAACTTGCAGGAATTCAACTGTGAAGGAGCTGCCTGCTAGAGAGAGGAGAACCTGGTGAGCAAACATGTTGCATGGCTCCCTGATTTCATGAACAGTGAAAAAGAAATAGCTTTGACCAAATCTCTCTTCTAGAAGTCAGAGTAGGCAAAATGATCTCAAAGAAGAGGGTTTCACTTTGGCCCCTGGTTGTGGAGGTTNAAGGTTAAGAGGCCACATCTGGTGATGACTTCCATGATGCAATGTTCCAAAGCAGTGCAGAGCATTTTGTGGCAAGAGACAAAGGACACCTGTTACATGTCTGTCTAGACTCTCTCCCTCTTCTCGCAAAGCCACCAACATAAAACCATGGCTGTTCCTCTCTGATGACCACATCCTACCCTAATCTGAGGAAAGCCCCACCCCAAAACACTGTAAATGGATTAAATTTCCACTCTCTTCATTCCTTACAGTGGGGATCAAATTTCAACATAAGATACATTGGAAACATTCAAATGATATATAAAAAAAACAGCAGACAGTACAGTTATGGTAGTGAGATGCTCTGTCAATTCAACTTAAAGGCAAATTCTTTAGCTACACCCACTTCTAGTTCAGAGGGTTCCCCAAAGTCCCTACTTCATGTGTGATAGCTTTGTGTGTGTACACCTGATTCCTGAAGAAATCACTAATAAAGCCCTCTTTGATTCTCAAAAGACCTCTGATATGGGCTTTGAATTATCTCCTAATTAGGAGATTCCAATGCTCCAGTTGTGAGCAGGCTCTATGCATTACTTCCCACTCAATCATATTATTGTCTCAAATCTTATTGCAGAAAACTTGAGGCTCAGGAAGTTTAAAGCCCCACCACCACCTGCCACCATCAAATCAAAGAGTCATAAAATGGAAAGAGTAGGAATTGAACTCCAGCCTGCCTGAGCCTGATGTCTGAGCTACAGACATCTGTATTTCCACAATGCTACATGCCTTCCCTTGGAAAGAACGTGAAATGTTGTGACCAAGATGAAACTAAAGTAGCAGTCTGTGAGGACAGACACTTAGAAACCACAGTGTGCTCACTATATTCCAAGGAGTCATGTCCTAGTTTATTTCAGTTGGGTTTCAAAGATTAACTAGTTTTACATAAAGATGGGTGGGAGGAAAAGAAGGAGGGGGAGGAAGAGGAAAAAGGAGGAGGGGGGAAGAAAAAGGAGAAGGAGGAGGAGGAAGAAGAAGATGAGGAGAAGGAGAAGGAGAAGAAGAAGGAGAAGAAAGAAGAGTACTATTTGGTAAGGAAGAAAGCATACATGAGAAAGAATGTGGTCTGATAAGCAACTTCATACTCAGGAAATGAAAATAGAAGGTCTTAGTTTAGAGAATAAGCAGAGAGTAACCTCTGAGGGCTGGACTGAAGATCTGGACCAGATTCATCTTTCTTAAAATAGGTGTCTGCTGAAGGCCAGGGAGAATATAAGCATTTCTGATTGTTCTTTCTGGAAGCTGGGTNGGGGCTGGAANTCACAGGGGATTAAGTGAAAGGCACTAAACAGTTGTCAAAGGTCAGAACTGAAGCTGCCTACATGGAGCTGGAGAAAAGCCACGTGGTCTGAGAGTACTTTAGTAGACATGGTAGATTTGGTAATGGAAGGTGTGGGGAGGTCCCATCAGGGTCCCCCACACTCTCAACAGCGGACTTCTGGGGCAGGCTCTCCAGGTTACAGGGCTGGTAACCAAAGTAATCAGTGCTGGGGGTGGATCTTGCCATCAGAGAGGTTAGATGGGCTTCTACTAGCACTTTTCATTTGGAAAGCAACAAGCTCAGTTTGGACAAAGTACACTTGCTCCAGTGTAAATGGGTTTCCCTATTAGAAACTGAGGAGAGGGCTATGCTGGAAACTTTAATTTAGGAAATTATACACAAATAAATGATGATGGAGGCCTGCTTAGGAACTAACTCATTCTTGGGTAATAGATTGAACCTTAAACTACAAGATTGATAGAGCAGATATTGAAAGCTATTGGGNAAGCACTACAGCAACTGTTGCATTGGAAGCCCATAGGAAGCCAGCTAAGNAAATTGACAAGCTCGGCTTCTTGATCTGACGTTCTTACTTTGCCATCTCTCTGAACCTCTGTTATGGTCTTTATCCCGTCCTAACTTCCACCTCCCACACTGAAAATCTCCCCTTTAATTCTGACTTCAAAATGTCTCTAAATGGGTTTCCCTATTAGAAACTGAGGAGAGGGTCTCTAAAGTGCTTACCATTGGCTTTCTACCTGGTGAGATGCTAGTGAAACTGGGCATGGTACCCTGACATGGTAAGCAGGGAGCTGACCTTTCTCTGTCCATTGAGTGCCAATCTAGTGTTATTGGGAGTCCTCTCTCACAGGTATTTAAATGATAAATGGGCAGAAGATAACTGGACTGTCTCTTGTTGGCTAGGAGCCAAGCATTCNTGTGATAGCGTCAGCTTTCTAGAGACAGGTTTTAAAAATAGGAATGCTGGAGAGCTTAGTTCTGAGTAGGGGTGTCCAACCTTTTGACATTATGACACAACACAGTCATCTACAGTTCTGTTGGGNTGAACTTCAACCCACCATGAGCCATAGGTTGAACATACCTGGTAGAAGTTCCTAATTAAATATANGCCATATATAAATTCAATATATACCCTCCATATAGAATGGGTTCAACCAGTATAGAAAATATTTTACAAAGAAGTAAACAGAAGAATGGCTAAAGTACAGCCCACCATGCTTCTCCTATTGGGATCTGTGTAATTTGTGGGCCCTGCCTCCCCTAGGTATGAGCTCATCCTCTTGAGTGGAGGTTAAGACAAGGAAAGTCCTTCACCACAGGNGTGGTGCTTAGGGCTGTGAACCATGATGTATGGCAGAGATGTCAGAGATCCTCCTAAACCTATGCCAGAGAATCCTGTTCACACAAGTGCTCATCAATAAGAGAGCATCACCCTCCTTCCCCTCCTCCTCCTGCCTCTTCTCCATCTCTTCTTTCTCTTCCTCCTCCTTCTCTTCCTCCTTTTCTTCCTCTTCCACATTTCTCTACTGTTTTCTCTCTTTCANTCTTTACTTTTGCTCACCACAGACTGGCCAGAGTGCTGCTTTTGTANCCATCATTATNCCAGCAGTGGCAGCACTGTGGGAAGCATCTTTGTTTGATTTTGATTCCTGGGAATAATTTAATTCATCTTTTTCATCTTTTCTATTTTCCTTCTATCTTTCTTTGCTTCTTTCCTCCCTCTCTCTTCTGCCTTTCTTTTCTGCCTTCTTCTTTCCTCTTTTCTTCCTTTTCATCTCACTCCTCTCTCTGTCTCTCTGTCTCTCTCTGTCTCTGCCTCTCTCGCTCTCTCTCTTTCTCTCTCTCTCTCTAAAGACATTTTTGTTCAGTTAACAAGCCTGCATTTTCCTCTCCATTTCTTGCTTTTCTCACCTCTTTATTTGTTGCTGTTCTGGAAGCCTGTGAGTTGTTTCTACAGAAGCTGTCCCTCTGCCTCACTGTGCTGAACACACAGCTGGTGTTCCACAAATGCCCCTGAATCAGAACAGGATTGTGCTTGTCTGGGTCAACACATGTGCCCACTGACCACTGACCCGTGTGATCCTCTGACCCAGGTGGACAGTTACTGTAACTACAGCTAAAGACGACAAAAAATGAAGGTGCTGAATATGGTTCCAGGAGCCAAGCCTCAGTTAATACCCTTAAACCAATTCTCTATAGTAGGTGAGGTTATCAGCCTCATTTTCAGGAAAAGTACAAAAGCCCAAAAGAGGTAGAATAATTTATCCCAAATCAACTGACTAAAAGGACATTTGAATCCAGGACATTTGTCTTTGGTCTCAACCACTGCACTACACTAACAATAATTATAATTTAATGCAATTTATAAATATAAAAATAAACACAACAGTGCATGATTAAATTAAGGGTTTTTGATTTTAGAATAGATCTGTTCACACAATTCTTTGCAAATAAGTGGCTGTTTTCTAGGCAATCCCTCTCGGGGTTGCGGGGGAGCAGACTCAGTCTTTTTTCCCAGCTTCCTTTGCAACAAAGAATAAAACTACCACACCTAGCTCTAATCAACACTTAAGGAAACACTGATTCTGAAAAATTCTAAATTAACAAGTATTTTAAATGTCTATGAATTTTTTTTCTTCAAACCTCTTAGTTGCACAAATGAATTTAAAGTTTTTCCTCATCTAGAATTAAACTTCATTTTCAGGATAGTATACAAAGAAAGAATTTGGTTTATTCTCCTAGTCGGGCAAACTTGAAATAAAATAAACTGCAAATATTATCAACAATGGCAGATATTATTAATAGAGTATTGATGTTGTTGTATCCATTAGGAAGAGAGCATCCAATCCTGAGTATGCTGGACCCCTTTCTCCCTCAGGATGAAGGATATTTCCTCTACACCATTCTCCTTCCACCTGGAGAAGCAGGGAACTCTTGGCAAGTGACTGCAAACTCCCATCTTGTTCTTCTTGAAGTCAGATGTGTCCTCTTTGTTCTTGAAGTCACTGCTCTGTGCCTGTAATTCTTAACAACCCTTCCTTCACAGGATGCTTAGCGGCATGCAAAGAAGTTGCCAAGAATTCAGAATCATCACAGGTCGTAATAGATTATATTGGAGTGAGAAGCTGCTAAAATTGTACCAAACCACCCAATTTAACATAGTTGAAATGTGAACAAGCCACATAGATGAAATGTAAGCCTTTAAAGGAATGTTAACTGCTATCATCAAGGAAAGATTTAAAAAAAAAAAAACTACTGTCAGTAAAAATATGGATATGTTCACTAGGATATGGGGTAAAAAGCCAGATGGAAAAAACGATGGGACAGAAAACAACAGGGCAGACAATTTGAAGTCTCTGTTTAATAAACACAGCTGGGATGCAGCTGAAGGCAGGAGATGGGAAAGCTACCTTTTCAAACTCATGAAGAAAAATCTGCTGGTGGTAAAAGTGAAACTGAATATTTGGTGAATGGGCATTCTCAAGCCAAGAAATAGGCATGGCTATTTATTCCCAACAGCTTGTAGGATTGAGCATTCAAGAGAAATTGTAAAAATTGATGGCTACCTGGGGAAGACATGCACTAATGTTCTCTGGAACACACTGGATAGAGAAAGAAGAAAGATGTAGTTCTAATGTCCTGGAAAGGGCAGTCATCAGAAATGTTGATGTTTGGGGCCTACTTGTGCATGCATGATGCTCTTTCCCGAGGAAGGCCTGTGGTTCTATTTCAAAGGCAACACATCTTTTTGCTTAATCTTTTATGCCTAGATGATTGCATTCGTGAGACAAATCAACCAGCCAAAGCCATTCTTTGCTGAAAATGTAGCTGCTATTATATTACCTCAGAGATACAAAGACAGCAATATAAGTAGGTTTCCAGGTCTTTATGTGGGTCAACTTTAGCTATTAAAATGTTGACTGAAATGCATGATAGAAGGATTTATTCTAGGGCCTAGAGAGACAGCTCAGCTAGTAAAGTGGCTGCCTTGCAAGCATGAGAACCTGAGTTCAATCCCTGGAACCTATGTAAGAGAAGCCAAGTGTGGTGTGTACTCATAATCTCAGAGCAAGGAGGCAGAGACAGCTGAGTATCTANGGCTTCCTAAAGAGCCCACTAAGACCACTCAACGAGTTCCAGGATAAGGAGAGACTCTGTATCAAAAGAAAAAAGGTAGATGGCACCTGAGGGACAGCACCCAAAGTTGAAGGTAGTTTTCTGGCCTCTACGTGAGCACCAGGCTTCCCTCCCTTCAATCCATGCTGTAGTTTAAACCACTCAAGTGTTCTGTCCTAGAAATGACCATTGGATTTTTCTCTGTACTCAATACTGGAGCCTTAACTAGGAGGTCAGATCATCCAAAGGTGCCTNTATCCCATAGATCATCTGAAAAAAGAAATCACTATACTTTCTAGCCCTTTAAAAAACAATCTCATACTCAACTTCATACAGTAACTTTACACAATAACTTTATGAGCTAATCGAACCTGTCCTNACAAACCAAGAACAAGAAATAGCGGAACTATGAGTGTATTCTTAGGTGGCAAACCCCTTTTATTTCATGCAGCAAACATTTATGGAGTATCTACTGTCTACAAAATCCTATTATGATCCCCAGAAAGGAATTTAGAGAGAAAAGCAGTCTTCCTCTTGGATTGAGAACCAGCAATGACTAAACACCCAGGGCTTTGAACAAGGCTGTGTGAGGAGTGTGAGAAGGTGACTCAGGCTAGGAGAGCTAAGTTAACGAGTGCTGCTTTGCTAGGTTTAAATGGCCTAAAATGTTCAGCATGCCTCATGCCATGCTNCTAGAACCCCCNAAACTGTGCGCACTAGCTAACTGACAGAAACGCCTTGCCTGAGATGCTAAGCTGGGAGTCGGATCCAGCAGCATGACCCCAAAACTCACTGTCTTAACCACTAAGCAACACAGCCTCTATAGGGATGAAGAGGAAATGACTTAAATAGAAATGCTGAATGTGCTAAGGACTCCGACAGTGTTCAGATTTTAGTGATCATTTCAACCTGTGCTCCCCTGATGTTGGGTGACAATGAAAAGTCATCCTTCATGTAAACATTTCTTCCAAATGCTCACTGTTTTACAAAATGTCCTCTCCTTAATCTTAGAAGTGTCTAGAGAAATCTCCTTTATTTAAAAAAAAAAAGCATTAGTAAGTCTCAACTGAATGGCACTGAACCTATAATGCAGGGATATTATGTCCCCATTGGATGACATAATGAAGTTCCCTGCTCACGGGACAGTGAAAAAAATGCTAACCTTGGTGGTCACTGACTGCATTGAAAATGTACTAGTTTTTTAGTATGCCNCTTTGTTCTTTGATGTGACATACTAAACCTGNAGAGTCGTGTCATAGTTAATCTATTTTAGTTTTAATAGTCTCAAAGTTCATGGAGAACTTAGAAAAACAATGGCCATTCACCCAGCTATGCACCTGCCAATCACTCAAAAAAAAAAGTTACATTTACTGTATGCTAGGCCTGTTGCAAGTTGTAAGGGTGAGAGAAGACTTGAAAAAATGTCTTGGTCCTCAAATAGCTGCAATGAAAGGTTGAGTTCAGAGACAAGTCAAAAGACAGCTAATATGTGTCAGGTCAAAAATAGAAAAAAGAANCACAGAGAGCCCAGTGACTTGGGAGGGGCGGTGACTTCTGACCTGGGTCTCAAAGGACATGTGCCATCTATTCACATGTGCCAGTCTTCGTGGAAGAAGTGCTCTAACTAACCCGACTTTGGTCAAAGTAAGATGGCCACATCTACTGCTCCTTCTAAGAGGTGAAACCTCGACACATATGGTGGACCACATCTGTAATACAAGAACTCCAGGGTTGAGCGGGGAGGATCTCTGGGGGTTCAATGTCAGCTTGGGATGTGGTGTGGCACCACTGTGTCAAATAGAGAAGGGTGGAGGGAGGAAGCCAGGTGTTGGTAGAACACCAACCTTCCTTGACCAAGGCCTTGAGTCTCACGACATGGATAGAAGACCNTAGAAAGAAGTCCATTTATTTTCTAAGAGGTTCAGTGAATAGTTTAGTTTAGTAAATAGTTACTAGTACCTTTAGTGAGTCAGAGAGACTGGTTCTCTGAGAAACTGAAGACAAGAGTAAATAGGCTGGCNTCATGACACCCCACTTAAAACCCAACTTGCAATAGTGTATAATATGGTTGCGGGTGATATGATAAGAAAAGAAACTTTAAAAAGTGCTACTTTGGGANCTGGGGGATGACTGTTAGTAAAGTGCCTGCTCAACAAGCATGAGGAANTGAGTTTAGATCACAAGCATCCCCACGAAAAGCTTGGAAGAGAGCACTTATAATCCTAGCCCTCAGGGACTCNGAGACAGACAGATCCTGGAAGCTCATTGGCTAGCCAACCTGGATAAATCAATGNNTTTCAGGTTCACTGTCNCAAAAAATAAAGGTGGAGAGTAGTTAAGGAAAGACACTCATGTTGAACTTTGGCTTCTACACGTCATCCATCTACACAGGATCCCTATACATACACACCCACACTAATAAGTACATATACCACACAGACATATCATACACAAAAAAGAAGAGGAGGAGGAAGGAGAGGGAGAATGAGGAGGAGGAAGAGGAGGAAGAAACTAAAGGGAAGAAGAAAGAAAAAACAGTGATGTTTGACTTGGAGACCTAGACTCTATTCAGAATGATCTTTGGCAAAATGGTCCTTACTTTAAAAAAGAAGGGAGGGAAGGAGGGAGGGAAGNATGGAGGGAGGGAGGGAGGGATGGATGGAGAATGAATGCTGGCTTTTGTTTGTGTGTGTTTTGTCTCCCAAGTGTTTGATGTTGGCAACTGGCTTCCCAGTGCACAATGTTAAAAGGTGATAGGACCTCCGAGCTATGAGGCCCAGGTGACCTATTCCTTAGAGCATTGTGGGGCTCTTTGAAGTGACTAAGGTAGTTCCTGCAGAACCAGAGTTAGTTATTATGAGAAGGTTGTTACTAAAAGAACAAGCCTGGCCACTCCCTTGTCTCCTTGGCTGCTCCTAGCCATGTGATGGTTCCATCTTACAATGTTCCTATCACTGGGATGTCATCTGTGGTGGTCATCAACAGAGCTGATGCCTTATCCTCTAACATCCAGAACTATAAGCTAAACTAACCTCTTTTCTTCATAAAAAGATACCCAACCTCAAGTATTTCATCATTGTAACAAGAAATAGACTAACATAGAAACCACAGCCCATACCTTTTGTTGGTGCTCTTGTCACTAAAAATATCCTTGAAAGTCATTCCTGGAGATTGTGAGTTCAGAGTCCTGGAGATTTGGCAGAGGACTCGGGATGGAAGTGCTATCCTTGGAGGGGGATTTGTGTGGACAGAGGCACTGAAGGCCAGGGTAAGACAACAAGAGAAATGTCTTCAACTTTCTTTCCTCTGTTGTTCTCTGTGCTATGTTCTGCTGAGGCAATTTGTCTAGTGTGAGTCAAAGCTGTGAATCCTGGAGAGCAAGAGCCAAGTCTACAGTGAGCACCACCTCTGGCATCCCAGTACCTAGAACATTGCTGGGAACAGGTAGCACTTCTATAAGGAAAAAAGCAGGGAGGCTTATGGGAAATTATTATCTATAGGGTTTTCCTTAATACACCCACTGTGAAAAACTATCTGGGAATGACACAACAAACTCACACACTCACCTGCATCCAGCAGCATCATGTTCACTGGAAATAAAGTCACCAGCATGAAAAAATTTGTGTAAATAAATTCCAGTTGAAACACTGTTGTATATTGACCCAAAAGTCCGAATATCTGTCAATCACAGAGTGGTTAAATTAGGTGACACCATGGTGTAAAGTACTCTGTAGCTCTCTGAGATGCTGTATCAACATAGAAAACATGGGATATGCCTTAAGTGCTGGGAAGCAGGTTTCAGAGAAATATGCAAAGTGGAAGACTCTGTTTTTAATAGTGGAAAGGGAGGGGACAAAGGGGTAAACAGAGAAGAAGCTGAAGGATAAGATATAACAAGGCTCTAGAGCTTAGTTCTTCATGGCTTTGAGTCCAGGTCATGCCACTTACTGTGTGACTTGGGGAAATCAATTTATTAGCTATCATTGACTTAATTTACTAATCTCTGTGTTGTTCATAATGACCCCTACCTCCTTCTTAAATTCGTTGTTTAAAAACAGTTATTCAAGAGACTGGAGAGAAGGCCCAGCAGTTAAAAACACTTGTTGCTCTTGCAGAGGACTTGGGTTCAGTCCCCAGTCCCATTGGTGGTTCACAGAAACCTGTAATTCCAGTATCTTGCAATCGAATGCCCCCTTCTGGCCTCCTTTGTCATCATGAAAGAACATGCACACATGTACATGCAAGTGGGTGCCTGAGGAGATCAGAAGAGAGTCTTCAGTCCCCTGGAACTCATATTACAAGAGGTGGGAAGCTGCCTAATACGGGTTCTAGAAACCAAACTCTGGTCCTCTAAAAGAGAAGGCAGGGCTCTTAACTGTTGAGCTATCTCTCAATCCCTATAAACATTTCTTTACAAAAATTTATTATTACTATCTGGTCATAACACAGACAAAAGTGCAAAGGCTGTTTCATCAAATAAGCTTTGTATTTTCACAGGACTAGAACAGAAATGAGAAGTGTTTTAGTTAGGGTTTCTGTTGCTGTGATAAAACACCACGACCAAAAGCAACTTGAGGTTGGGGGAGCTTATTTCAGCTCACAGTCCCACACCACAGTCCCTCACTGAGGGAAGTCAGGGCAGGAACCCGGAGGAAAGAACCAAGGCAGAGGCCATGAAGGAGTGCTGCTCACTGGCTTGCTTCCCAGGGCTTGCTCGGCTTGTTTTCTTTTTCCATTGTCTTTTCCCCCTCTTTTGGCTTCTGGAGGAAGATTTTCTCTGTCTAGGTCTGGCTGTCCTGGAACTTGATCTGTAAACCAGGCTAGCCTCAAACTCAGATATCTGCCTGCCTTGGTTTCCAGAGCTGAACGGCCTGTTTTCTTATAAACTTCAGTGTCATATTCCCAGGAACAGCACCATCCACAATGACTGGTCTCTCTCACATCAATTATTAATCAAGAAAATACACCAAAGACTTGTCTGCAGACCAATATTGTGGGGACATTTTCTCAGTTGAGAGTCTTTCCCAAATGACTCTAGTTGATTTAAAATTAGCCAGCACAGGAAGTGAGTATGTATATACTATGCCTTGTTTAACATTTATATTGTATATACTGATATAGCCTATTAAAAATCAAATTTAGGGTCTAAAGAAATGCCTCAGTGGTTAAGATCCTGTGTGGCTCTTGCAGAAAATGTGGGTTCAATTCCTAGCACCCACATGGCAGCTCAAAACATGTAACTCCAGTTCCATGAAATCTAATGCCCTCTTCAGGTCTTCATGAGCACCAGGCATACATGTGGTATACATACATACAGGCAAAACACTGATACACATAAACTTAACAATAAATAAATCCAGTTTTAAAAATCAAGTCCAATAAAATATTTTAAGAGTAAAATCTGAAAGCAAAACCACCACGGAGATGGACAAGCACAGGAGGTATTAAGGTGCACTGAACAGGGTGGAGATGGTCACCACACAGAGAGAAGGGAAAGGCATAAAACAGATGCCACTAGATACAGGTGCATTACAGGCCAAGGTTGCTATTCCTCATCATTACAGATGAGTGACATTATCCTAAAATAACACAAAACAACTGGTTAGCTCATTAGACAAAATATGTTGAATTTCTCTTTTAATACCTTATAGCAAAATAAATGTCAAAGGAACCCAAAAGTTAAAGCTGGGTGTGGAGGACACTTCTAATCCCAGCCCTTGTGAGGTTGAAACAAGAGGGCTTCTGCTAGTTTGAGTCCAGCTCACTGAGATGCAGTGAGTTCAGACTAATCTGTATTACAGAGTGAGAGCTTGTCTCAGAAATGCATAGTAATAATAATAAGTAAAAATGAAGAGATGTTTTTATATTCACCTTAACATGGGGCTTTTAAAAGGTACCACTACACACAGAGATGTACATGTCATAGTCATAAAATAGGAAGGGCTCCAGACTATTGAAAAGTTCTGTTCATCTTTCTTCTATAGACTTGCACAGATTAAGAGCAAATGTAGAATCTGTATAATAGTCACCATAATGTGGAGATTGGTGTCTTTATATAAAGATATGATTTAGAAATAATAGGGAAAAAGATGAACACCCAATTTAAAAAAACAAATGAGAAAAACAAAACAAAACCAACAAAAAGCCAGACAATTTTCAAAAGCAGCCAAAGAACATATAAAGAACCTCCAAGGTTTCTTAGAAACCAAAGAATTGCTGGGTGGTGGTGGTGCACACCTTTAATCCCAGCACTTGGGAGATGTGTATAAGAGACAGGTATAATAGTCACCATAATGTGGAGATTGGTGTCTTTATATAAAGATATGATTTAGAAATAATAGGGAAAAAGATGAACACCCAATTTAAAAAAACAAATGAGAAAAACAAAACAAAACCAACAAAAAGCCAGACAATTTTCAAAAGCAGCCAAAGAACATATAAAGAACCTCCAAGGTTTCTTAGAAACCAAAGAATTGCTGGGTGGTGGTGGTGCACACCTTTAATCCCAGCACTTGGGAGGCAGAGGCAAGTGGATCTCTGTGAGTTTGAGGCCAGCCTGGGCTACAAGTGAGTTCCAGGACAACCGGAACAGTTACACAGAGAAATCCTTTCTCAGAAAGAAATTAAGGAAGGAAGGGAGAGAAAGAAAGGAAGAAAGAAAGAAAAAGAAACCAAAGAATTATAAATTAGAATGATTAATACTGCTCTACTTATCAAATGTAACAAATGTCTTACAGTTTTTTAAAGACTTTTTTTTTTTTTTGTAGGATAAAATTATTCCTCCAGACCCAATTACCAAAATTGAGAAACAAGCTACGCTTCATCAGCTTAATCAGATTCTTAGACATAGGCTTGT
>LZPO01044619.1:75654-96974 GCA_001675575.1 Neotoma lepida
GTGTGTGTGTGTGTGTGTGTGTGTCTATCGATCTGCCTGTGTGTCTGTGTGTCTATGTGTCTGTGCGTCTGTGTCTCTGTGTGGGCACATTCACACTCTTTATGCATCTGTGTCTGTTGCAGAAACTTTAATAAAGAAATAGTATCAAATGAGGAGAGCATTCAGTTTCTGTCAACAGAAAAATTGTTCAGTACATAAATTCAATTNGAAGCATTCTTTAAATTAGTGATGGACTAAAAATATTAAGGAAAATAAATCCTCACTTTGACAGTCTAAAAAGTGACAGAAGGGGATGGCCAAGGCCTGTCTGCATCATGAGGTCATTTTCAAAGCCTGAGATTATAGATGGCAATGGTCAAAAGGACTCATCTTAGAACATAGAATTAGGTGTATTTGTATTTTTCTTTTCCTTTGTGCACGTGTATGTTTTAGGTTTTTTTCTGCAATAAATACTACTTTTTCATTAGAAAAGAAAGTGGTTTTAAACTTGACAGGAATTGCAGAGATGAAGAAGAAAGCAAGCTGCAAAATTACTGAGTTCTTTAGTTGTGTAACTGACTGGTCAGAGCGATCGAATCAAGGCTCGCAGTGCCTGCAGCACGCTGTCGCCCTGGAGCTGGGTAACAGTTCCCCCACCCCCTGCCCTGCTTTGCTTTCACTTTGGAAGCCTGTGTTCCCTGTGTATCTGCTTCTGTGGAACGAGTCCTCCCTGCTCCCGTTTGCCTTTAATTCCCATTTCAAAACCCATTTCCTCTAAAAAGGCTTTCCCAATTTTGTCTAATACACGGCACTTTTCCACTAGCAAAATCTGTGATCTGTGAAAATCAATTCACCTCCCTGGAAGCCGGTTTTCCCAGGAACTGGGAACAGTGAGCCTACAGGCTGCCATGGGGTTATGATGCCCAGTAGCTAGTTAAGGCACAGTAAGCAAGCACTGGCTTTTTCTTAGAGTCTGTCCCATAACACCCTGGTTCTAGGAGACATTAATAGTTACATAATTAACTTTTTCTTCCAGGTTAGTGAGAGAAGGACCAATCTAAACAAAACAGAGATTTAAAAGAAAAAAAGAAATGATGGTTTCTGTTCAAAATCTGAGTGGCCTCTTTTCCACGATCCTGGTTTTAAAAGGCCATGGTCTCCTGTTCACAAAGCCTCTCCAGGGCTGCCACACTTCCANATTTCATTTCAGAGAGAGCTGCCTTCAACTGATTGCTTAGTTTATCATAGTTTGGTGAGCACATGTCTCAGAAGACCTCGTTTCTTTGTTGCTACTGTTGTTTTGGTTAAAATCTTACATCAATTCATTAGCTCTTTTGAAAGCACCTTGAAACAGAAACTATATAATTGTAAGGGTTAGCTCCGTGTAAACCTCTGAAAATCTTTCCTGGCTCAATTTTTAATGAAAGGCAAAATATGCAGATGAATGCAAGACAAGGACTCACAGGGTTTTAAGTAATGAATTAACGCTTGTTTTGGAAAGCTGAGTAAAGCCCAGGTTCTGGACAGGATGGCCATCCGTGTAATGTGAATTATTACTTACTGCAGGGGAAGAACATGCCAGGCCCCTCCAGCACTACTACTGAGATATTTTTAAAGTTTCACTGATGAACTGCTTGGGAACCATGGTAAATATCCAGCACATTTTCATTGTGAGCACCCCAAAGCCCATGTAAGTGCAGACCCCACAGGGGAGTTGGAATTAGTTCTGGGCATACTGCAACCCGTGAAATGGAGTTTTCCCTGGATTCTCAATTGTTTCACTGAGGCACAAGCAGGTGGCCAGGGCTCCCCCAGTCTTCAGTCTACAATTCACATTTGATGCAGGTACATCTTTTGGTGACCCTTGGACACCNAAACAGTTGTGCTTAGAGGTGAGGCAGGAGTTCCGTCTAAAATACAGGATGCTCCTGGCTGCCTAGGCCTTGGACACAGGTTNGCTGATCTAAACAATTAGGGAACAATCTGATCCCTGGTGACAATTAGGATGTTTAAGACATCCTGCTGACAGCTGTGGTGACAGCAGAGAGTAAAACTACCCCACACTGAAACAAGGAACTTGGTCCTTCTGATTTACAGGCAGGCCCCTACCACTGCCAAATACAGGTTTTGAAAGGACTGAAAAATGACCAAGAGGAGCCACTGCTGCCGTGTGGGACACGAAGGGAAGGCACAGCTCCCTATCATCTGGGCAGAGATAGCATTCATGTCTGATGCTTCAGAGGCTTGAACCGGCAGAACAAACTGGCCCGTCCTTCGCCTACAATAAGTTAAATTTAAAAGTCAGTCAAGGTACTTTGAGAGACCTCGAATGTCACAGAGCTGAACACGCTGACCCTTTGTGTCTCAGAACAATGGTTACGAGAAAACACTTCGTCTGGGGAATCCAGAAGCCTCCAGATGCCAACAAAGCACCTACTGTCATGCTACCTCTCTGAGACAGGAAACATTTCAGTGATAAATGTGGTGAAGAAAGAGTTGTCTGACTTGAAAGTTTTTGTATATTTACATAGGGTTATTTTCCAATTCCTCTATCAATTCAGGAAGCCTGTGAATGTGTTCTTAGCCAGCTCCTTTCTTAAGATNTAGAAAAAGCACACATTTCTTCAAACATCATTCTGAGGAATGTGTTCAAACCTTAAATCCCTTCTTCCCCGTGAGAAAAAGAAGAATGGGACTGGGCGTGTGGATTTCGGTTTCCATCTTCCTTTTAGATCTTTGGGTTACAGGATATTAAAAATAAACCTAGAAGACAATGCAGTGAATTTTCGGAGCAGCTGGAAAAGACACCATAAAACAAGGGATTGCAATCAGCTAAGGGAGGTGGCAGCTGAAGACATCAGACCATCGGAACAAAGTCAATCCTGCCCCGCCCCTCTCCGGCCTGTTAGGTACAGAGGGGATGTCACACAATCCAATCCAAACACATTCTCTGTCCATATTGGGTTAAGAAAATACAGTGCCTGTCATTGTCCCCACATGACAGGCATCCACAGATGGAAAGTGAGAGAATCTGACTTCCAGTCATCTCCACCACCCCAGTTCAGGACATAAAACCTTCCCAACTGCCATGCCAGCTCCAGCCTGGGTACTCAGCAAAACAAACTCCTATTCCTTTGTGTGTCTCACTGTTAGTGCAAGGAGAGCCCTGGGGATGTGGCTCTCTTCTTATCTTCATTCTTCAAGTACACAGAGTTGTCTCTTAAACGGGTATTGCTCTCTTTACTGTGGGGTACTTTAACATGGCTTTATTGAAGTCATACTTTTTTTTTAAATGTGTAAACCTACTATTCTGGCTTTCCAAATTGTTTTCTCAATTCTTTAAAAGTTATGGAAACAGCATGAAATTTGGCTGAGTGAAAATAGCTGTAGAAGTCTGCAATACACGCTTTGAGTTCTNCTTTTTGATCTTAGCAGCCTATGCATGAAAATTCAGCTTTGTGCTGTGAAAGCTTACTTTGACTTCCTCACGGACTAGATATATGTATATTAAAATGTAATATATATGTATATATATATATATATATATGCATGAAAATTCAGCTTTGTGCTGTGAAAGCTTACTTTGACTTCCTCACGGACTAGATATATGTATATTAAAATGTAATATATATGTATATATATATATATATATATGCATTAAGGAAGGGCTTTTCTTCACTAGGAAAACATGACCATGGTGTATAAACAGAAAATCAAAGAGGATACCAAGTTTGATTTTCTAGGAAAAAGTCCATACCCACTTATAAAAAGANAGTTTGAAAGTAGACATCCTGGCTTAATTCTATGTTCAAATGAAACTCATCAGATCTTCTGGTTTTCATCCATTATTTTGAAATTATAGACAAATACTTTCAGCATTTATCAGACTTTGCATGAGGAACTTATTTACAATATATGATATTAAGTGGGTGTAATCTTCTTAACAATAAGGGCCCCTTCTTAGCATCAGGGATGTAAGATGTTTTACAACAATAGAATTTGGTTTTCTTTTAATATGTAAATATTTCTGTAGAAAATAACAACATATCNGTATTTAAACATTATATTTGGTATTTTATATCTGCTGACATTAAAATATTATTAAAGAGTTCTAGAATTAGATTATGTAATTTTTAGAAATTCAAAATTAATNCAAGTACAGCTGATAAGTTTATTCTTTTTAGTGAGTTTAAAATCTGACCATGAAAAAAGAGTGCTGACCTGTATCAGCTTCATAGAATATCTATGATATTCATCTATTTATGCACAAAGAATATTTTTTAAAAAAATATTTTAGAGTTAAGGTCAAAATGTTTTTATATTAAATTGAAACTTTCTCTAGGAGTTTAAATGGTTGTTTGACAAAATGAACATGGGCAGATCACTATGACAACTTTATTTATAAATTTATGTCGTCAGAGCTCATAGAAAGCAGCATGCACCATGGTTAATGGGCACATTCTTAAAGAAATTATGACACAGCAATCAACANTCGGGTTTTCTAAGGACATTTAGTAATTTGGGGACGCACTCTGATCCGTCTGATATATAAGTAAAGAGAAAAGATGAGCGAAGGCAGAGAAAATGCAAACCTACTTGTGCGCATGAGGGTGTAGCATAATACATTATAAAGTGGACCCCTGAAAGGTCAAATATGTACAGACTTTTTTAATTTACTAAGAGAAAAATTTTAGGAAAAANTTTAATTCTAACTGAAATTGCGACAGCCCTACTACTCCTTTAATCCCAAACCTTTATTTCTGTCACCTGTATAAACATACTTAAGATAGCTAAGAATACAAGTATCCAACCGACTTTTAATTACTTCGTTATTTTCATCAGTGCTGTCCGTCAGTGGGTTTTTAATGTAAATATTTTACATGTACAGTGAGAAAGAGCCTGAGAAGATTCATTCTCTGTAGCTGGAGCAGGGCGGGCGAACCCGGGCCTTGGAGCGCCACCCCATGGCAGACCTAGTGAAGCGCACCATGGTTTTCTAGTCCCCGCAAACCAACTTTATTCTCCGGGCCCATTAAAAACATTACCGACTCTCCTTGGGTTGAACAGTTGCTGACTTCAGAAACCCGTTTGAGTTCTTCCCACTCCGACGTAAAGAAGTGCCCTCCTTCTTCCCCCAGATAGAGCAAAAGATGTGTGGAGATTTGAGTAAATGAATCCTACCACAACAAAGAAAGCCTTGTGCCTTGTGAGCCGTGCCAGGGCTCTAAAATACCAGTGAAATTATCAGTTTCAATAACCACCACCAAGANTCATAATGTTTTCTACATCATTACTTGGCAAGGAACCATAAGTTTTGAATAACTGCCAAAAGGAATAAACAAAAATAAATACAATTAACGTTTCTTAGATGTCAGATCAGAATTTGCATGTGTGGGCCATTACATTTAGAAAAATGAGAAACACTATAGGATAGGATTAGAAATATGAACAAACACAAATAAAATGCACTGTGAAATGGCAATTAAAATCCTTCCTGGATTAAAGACAGACTTTTGCTTTTTGTTTTTGATTTTGTTGTTTTTGTTTTTACAGAAGCACAATGCTCCCCTCTTCACCCAACTGATCCCTATAACCCAGAATAAAAAGGCCATTTTTACCTTTCCAGTGTTCCCTCCAAAGTTATTTTTAGGTAATGTGGAATAATGTCATTGAAATTCTACTTGTCACTTCTGTATCCACCATTGCAAAACAGAAACATGCTCATAACATTAACTCTAAGGCTGTTTGCGTTAACGAAAAAAAAAAATACTGTTACCATTTTACTATTAGTAAATTCTCCATACACACATACACACACCCCACAGGGGAAAGCTGGCTGCAAATGTAACCAGTCCAGGCCCAGGCTCTTCAAGAAAGGAGCCGGAACATGAGGATTCAGTCTGGGCCAACATTTCTGGACCCACACTTCCCCTCCCTTGCTGGCAAGCATCTTCTAGCTGACTCAACAGAAGGCTTTTTTGGGTGTAATTGGCATGAAAACCGGCAGCATTGATTGTGGAAAGGAGATAAAATTCTGTGAAGAAAGATCAACTAGTGCAGAACTTCCCAGGGAAAGCACTTGGAAATGCNCACAGAGCCATGGTTAAAGGGCTCTCCTCCTCTCACCAACCCTTCTCCAGTGACCACTGTCTACAGGACCGCCACTGTCCTCTCTCTTGGGCTTTTCAGTCTAACAATGATAGCAAGGCGTGTCAGTGAGCTGAGCTGCTGTCTGCTCTCTTCCAGCAGTGAAAGAATGTCCCCAAGTTTTAAAGATGGATGATGAACATTTTTCACATAAATATGTTACGTGTTTATGGGATGACTCAGCAATGGACACATACATAAGCAAACACACACTCATACACAAATGCACACGCTGTCAAAATAGAAGACAGTATGAAACAAATGNACATTTTTAATACTTTATATTCCAGCTTAACATTACTATATTTTCACAAATTTTAANATATAGCAAATACAANATAAAGTATGAAATGAAACATCTTACTACTTCATATTCCAGTTAACATTGCTATATTTTCACAAAGAAGGTAGAAAATATGAAGCTTTTATAAAACATTTATTGTGTAAAGAATAATAAACGCACTGAGTAAGAATTTCAACCCAGCTATAATTCAGAAGTCCCCACTGCCCCTTCGTTATACCTCCCTTCCCACCTTGACCTCTGTGATACTCATTTCCTTTTTAAAATATAATTTCACCGTCTATGTGAATAGAAACTGAATGATTTCACATATTTTTATCTGCTGACCTTTAGAAAGAGAAGTCCATCTTCCTGAGGGTGGAGATTTCAGAGTAGCCATGGACATCTCTCTTCTCTCTCCTAACCAAGCATTAAGTTTCCCAGGATACACAGCCCCTCCGCAAGCAAGCCTTAAAGTCTTCCTAATTCTGGCCTGTCCTGTGAAATCGTTAAGCTGTGGATGGCAGTGTATGTGTGCATAGAAGCTAAGAACCAGGGTCTTCTGTGAATCTAGGATCAGTTCTGAGTGTAGGCTGCTGTAGAGGAAGAGTAAGGGGACTATGATGAATGATTTCAAGACATGAGACCCACCATTCTATTACCCCAAAGCACCGCTCAAAACTGANCTAATTCCTATGGGCTTAGAGTCACTCCATTGATCTAAAGCTGCAATTGAGAGCCAGTAATCCTGTGATGGGCGCCCTGCTCTGCTGTGCCAGCCATGTAGGCACAGCTATAATAAAGCCTCAGCTTGGTTTCTAGGATTGTGGTCTACAGGAGAAAGTGAAGCTATGACAACAGAGGGATCACTAACGGGAACTCTTGAAGACCTGNGATTGACAACTCTTAACAGCCACATCGGGTAAAAATAATAAGTGCTTGAATGTTAGCCAGCATGCCAACAGGGACCAGTGTTTCCATGCAGGATGGTGGTGACAGAGACTGGCTTCCCAAGGCAGGTGGCACAACACCAAGTTTCCTCACCAGATTTATTTCTGGTGTTTTGTTGTTAAAGAAACCCAAAAATTTATGGAGAAGGTCAGTGTGGAAATTGGTGTAGGAAGAAAATAACTGAAACAAGAGATTGCCAATGCTTTGGACAGATCAGCCCAGAAAACATGAATTCCTCTAGGCAATATACTGAGCTGTCTTGTGCAAGATACTATGGTGCTTCAATTAGTAAAATATGTCTTAGTTAGGATTACTATTGCTGCAACAAAACACCACGACTAAAATGCAAGTTAGGGAGGGAAGGGTTTATTTGGATTATACTTCCAAATCATAGTCCCTCTTTAGAGGAAGTCAGGACAGGAACTCAAGTAGGGCAGGATCCTGGAGGCAGGAACTGATGCAGAGGCCATGGAGAAGGACTGCCTACCAGCTTGCTTCCCCCTGGCTACTCAGCCTGCTTTCTTATAGAACCCAGGGATGGAACCACCCACAATTGGCTGGGCCCTCCCCCATCAATCACTAATTAAGAAAATACCTTACAGCAAGATCTTATGGAGGCATTTTCTCAATTAAGGTTCCCTCCTTCCAAACACCTGTAGTTTGTGTGTCAAGTTGACCTAAGACTAACCAGCACAATATCCTTAGGAACTGTGGTGGCTTGAAAGAGAAATGTCTCCCATAGGTTCATGTACTTGAGCTCTTGGTCCCCAATTGGCACGGCTGTTTGGGGAAGTTATAGAACCTTTAGGAGGTGGGGCCTTGCTGGAGGAAGTATGTCACTGCAGGGAGGACTGGGTAACCATGCAAAAAACGGTTTGTGGATCCTCAAAACTCATCTTGGCAATCAGTGAGCTCGGAGATCAGAGAGAGCCCCTACTCAAAAAACTAAATGGAAAGTGACAGTGGAAGACATTCAACATCAGACTCTGACCTCCAGATACACACACACACACACATATACACACACACACACACATACACACACACACACATACACCCTCACACACATATGCACACAGACTCATATACTAGACACACATACTCACAGACACACACACTAACAAATAAATAAACAAAAATCTATGGTAGGATGGAGAAATTTAGTGTCTTCTTGTTACTTTTTAGTGTACTTTTTTTGGGGGGGGTGTCTGTGTGTGTTTGTGTGTCTGTGTGTGTATTCATGTGTGGGGTGCCTGTGTGTGTGGATGCACGTAGTAAACCCTGCTGTTCCTCAGGCACTGTCCGCCTTGCTTTTTTCAATAGATCTTTCACTTGGCCTGAACTTGAGTAGGTAGGCTGGCTGCGGGGCAAGCAGCAGAGATCTGCTGTCTCAACCTTCTTACCACTGGTATTATTAGTGCATACCGCCATGCCCAGCTTTTTGACTTGGCTTCTGGAGATTGAGCCTCATGCTTACCTAGCAAACACTTTACCAGCTGAGCCGTCTCCTCAGCCCTCCAANGTCTTTTCTAACTTGAGAACTGGCTGTTGAAACAACCAAGCACATACTGCGATCCACAGTTACTAGGTCTTTATAAGCTCTGTCTCCAGAGAGATTCTTGCAACTGCCTTACAAAATCTAACNGTGTGAATAGACTTGTTTGTAAAGGAACTGTCAAGATTCTGGTGGCTTGTAAGAAATTTATTATGAGTTATTCTAATACTCTGAATCATTCTCCTCTGTGGTGAATTCAAAACCAACAAATTTGTAGAACTTTAAAATAAATCTAACAATTTTCCCCATTGCATACAGTGAACCAAGGTTCACACTGACAAACATACACACAAATGGATTTTAAGATGATATGTAAATTATAGGATAAAGAATAATTTCTATGCAACTAAAAGCGCTGATCATAATTGTAAATAGCAATATAAATGACAACATGTGGTTTTATAGAAAGCTAAGTATTTCCTTGCAATTTTCTAGATTCTCCTAGACTTTAGTTTACAATAATAATATATACTATTATTAGTGAAGTTCTCTTCTAAGATGGGATTGTTCTAACATGCTATTGCCTTACATTAAAACTTTAAATTACACATGTAATATCTGAATACTGGAGAGTCAGTTTCCCATTAGAATGACAGGAAGTACTACCAAAGGTCTGAGCAGAAAGAGAGAAAAAGGAGTCCACAGAAATACAGAGGTACACATTTCTTCATGACTTTGTACACATTTACATAGACTACAAATAAAGAACAAGCTGTTGTATTTTGATTGTCTACTTAAAGTATAAAAAACATTACCAAACATTTTCATTTCTTTGTGTTTTTAAATGTTTCTATAGCATATATTTATACATGATAGGCTTCATTACGACATTTTCATATACATACATAATGTATTTCTATTTGCATTTACCCCCACTACTCTCTTACCCTCCTCACAGTCCTATTAATCCCTTCCCCTTCCCAACTAGCCCAACTTCTACTTTCATGTCTTCTTTTAAATGATGTTCCTATTTGCATATAATTCATTTATTTTCAACTTCAGCCTTTATTATGCAATTTTACTAAATTTTGCCGTAATACAAAAAATTATTTCTGGCCCTGCGGGAACAAGTTTTTCCATCCTTTTTTAGTCTAACTTGATACAGCAATACAGAGTCTTTGAACTTTTTCTAGGAGTGTATTTTTCTTTGAGCAATCATTTTAACTTTNGAAACATCAAACCTCAATTCCCCTCTCTCAAATAACCATGCTTTGAGAAATGTCCAAATATTTTGTATTCTCAAACCCCTGAGCAGAAATATTTTTAAGCCTTTATTACTTATAAAAACTTCTCCAGAAAGCAACACGGTAAAAAAATAAAAAAGAATGCATTCTGAAATAATTGCCACTTACAAAAAAATCATTTACAATAATGCTCTGAGCTTTTTAAAATCTAATTTTTAGGCAGTAAAAGCATGGGAGAACACCGACATGGAGCAGAATCATGCTGTTCTGAGATAACCTCGTCATTGCTAAACAGGAGTCTGTCAGGTCCTAGAAATGACGTAAGTTTCATCATTCCTTTATTCCCATCTAGGGAGTTGCAAATCTACTTCTTGTTGTTTGTATAAAACACACTATTTGGGGGCCTGAAAANGTGACGTTATTGAAAATCCGTGCTTAAGTTAGCTGTGAAATTGCCGGTTGGCATTCGGGGTCTGGCTCTGTGGTGGACGAAATGAGTTGTGAGCTTGGGTGCTAAATAATTCCATTGCACAGGCACTAATTTACGGAGCCACGTTTTACTTACAATCGGAAAGCAAAACTAACTAATAAGAAAGTAAATTCTCCTGTGGATAACTCTCCTTCCCACGGTCTGCACCCCTTCGCTCTGCAGCGCCTGTCATTTGGGCTGGTTTGAATATCAAAGTCCCGCAGCCCTCCCAGCACCCCCAGGTTCTCCCAGGGTTCTGCACATCTCTGCCATCCTCTTGAGGAACGCTTGCACTAGTGCCCCAGGGCATCTTTCAACAAAAGTATCAGATTTGCCTGTAATTCTGAAGTAAATGTTTTCATGGTCTGTCACCTTGATTTTATTAAACGTGTTGGGTTCAAAACATTAACAAAAGTTGAAAAAATTGTGATAGAGGTTCTGAAATGGTGGAAATTTATAACCACCAACCATTTTTAGCCTTTTATCAATTGTTTGCACATGGCACAGATCTCAAATTAATCAGTTAAATAGGATGCCACAGATGTGTTCAAATACTTAGCTCTTTCTTTCTTTCTTTCTTTCTTTCTTTCTTTCTTTCTTTTTTTTTTTTAACTGTAACACTTGGATACTTGGATTGCAGGCAAGCCAGCTAGATTCAGGACTCTATTTTACACTTTAAGGAGCACTTTGCCTTGCTTGCTCTGGTTAGTATCAAGGCTTTTCAGAGAATATAATTTGAATATTTAAGAAAAAAATTCAGTTGATGTCAGCCTTGGTGGTTTAACAACCTTTTTTTAAAGATTCTATTTCCAGAAACCAGCAGGCTGGAGACTAATTTTATTAAATCTGTATTGACTTTCCAGGCTTTTGCAATAGAGAGGCTATCTGAGCTTGGCTTCACGGTTTTGTTATCTTAAATAATATTTGCACAATTTAGAAAAAGCTGGCCTAAAATTAAAAATTAAAACACTTTGAGGGCTGTATGTGCAACGTATGCATACATGATATATACACTGGTTCGTGATTTCAGAACTTGGGCACACTTGTACTACTGCCACCACCACCCTCCATTTTTTTTTTTTTAAGGAAATGTCCCTTGGAGACAGAACTACTTAACAGAGACATACTTCTTAGCTGCGCAGAGTCTGAGTCGCTGAGCTAAGTGCAAATTTTAATTAAGTGGCGGGAGCAGTCCACTCCCCAAGTGAAGCACCCCTGGCTTGCTGATAGGTGGGGGGAAACAAAACAGCTGTCTTTCGAGGGGGCTCCCGTGCAGTGTGGCTGAGTTGTGTGTGGTCTCTTCCACTTTTTCTGTCATCCTGTTTGGGAACCAGTTCAGGATGTGTTTCTGTTGGCACTTTCCTCCTGTTGTGAATATATTCGTACATTTCTCAAATACTCTGTTGGCCTGAAATGCTGGTAATTTGAGCCTGAGGCTGTGATAGACAGTTCTCTAGCATCAGTTTCAGCAGGGGTGATGGGGTTTCTCAAAAATGAAGAGACAGATATGTTCTCAAAAGCAAAAGAAATCATACCATCCCAGGGTATGGTTTACTATCAGTCATCTGCCTTTTTCTTCTCTTCCTTTCTTTTCTTTTCCTTTTTTTTCCCATAAATATCCAAGAGTGCTTTATCTCTAGCTGGGGACAGTGATGAGGGAACTATGCCCTGTGCTCAGGTTTTTTAGCTGGGTTCTGAGCCACAACTTGGAAAAATAAAAGGAAACACATGGTTTTCTATGAGTTACTAGATTCATTGAAAGCTGGATAGTGGTAAATGCCCTATCCACATCTTCCCTTAGAAATTGTTTCTTACTGTCCATTCTTTGGTAGAGATGTTGGTGGCAGGGTCTCATTTCCTCCCTCTTCACACTGAGCCTACAAATATGCAGTTATGCGGACAGCGGCTCTGTTATTAAATAAAATCATAGCTGTACATCTTCAGCAATCAATAAAAAAATGAAACTGTTTATGACATCCGGCCATTTACATATTTCTAATACATTTAACATACATCTTACTTCAGGTAACCTAAAGATTTCTTTTATATTCTATAGTTCATTGTATGATAAATCTGCCTACTTGTTGTCACTATGTTTTTGTGAAGGCATTTGCTCATGGACTTATTTTGTGCATAGTAATGTGCACTCACAGTAGCATTGTTCTTCACNTTTTCAGGAACTAACAACAGTGATGACACACATGGGTAATTCTGATTTTTTTTCTTTCAAAATGCCTAGGTAGCAGAGCACTACAACCAGGAACTGGTCCTGATGACTGTATGTTCATCTGTATGAAATTTAGCACTTGTTGAAATTAATCATCCAACCTAACACTCTAAAATCCAAAACCACACAGTCATAGCCTAAGCCATTCTTGCTGGCCGCATCTGTAAGTACTTTTTTCTTCCAAATTTCAGCCCCATTAATGAAGACGTGACTGTTACCCCGAGACCTCTCAGCTCACCTCAAATCCTAGGAGACCTGTTTCTTCTCTTCCCTAACCCTCCTTACTGCGCCACATATGCTTCTGTCAATGCTCAACATCTCTTATCTTAGTCCTCACCATTTCAGGGAAGCCTGCTCCCTCCTTCAGATCCAAGACTGAAAATGAAGCGTAAATCTTACGGGCTAATAAGCACGGCAGTTACTTCAATAAAATGTTACTTAAAAGTCAATAGGCTGCACATGTTAAAGACATTAGAGCTGTTAACAGACCGTTGTAAAGCAAGCAGAATCTTTAATAACCTGTGAGCGATACTGAACCGTTCCATTCTCAGCTCGGAGCAGGGTTAGCTGGCAATGAGGCTCTGGCCATAGGGCACCAATGCTGTCTCAGAGTCAAAANAAAGCCAGAATTCAGAGCTAAAACCTGTTTGGGTTTTTTTTTTTTTCCCTCCTAGCTTCAGCTCACAGAGTTGCAGCGGGATGCTCCAGTGCTCTGCATCAGAGTCACACTCTCTAAAACCTGAATCCTCCACCTGAGCAGGAGACAAGCAACTGGAGGATGCTATGGGACGGTATAAAATAGTCACAGCCTGCGGTGATCTTCTGGAGACGCTGAGCCAAACCCCAGGCTCACCCAGCATCCCATGTTCCAGAGACCAAACTAGAGGCTCAGAAAAGNCTGACAGGAGAGAAACAATACAACCAGAAAAGACAACCAGGTGAATTAGTCTTGTAGCATCTTGTTCCGTTTTCCCCTGAAGCAAAGAAGGGCATCAGTTCTGTCTATGGAAGTTTTCTCTAAACTTCCTGGAAGTGAGGTACTTGTCTTAAACAGTTGCTTTCGAAGATGACCGATATAACAGAGACAGAGGAGATAAAATATAAAAACAAACAAACAAANAAAAAAACCCACGAGACTTTTACAGCATCTCGCTACTTAGAGTGACCCCTGCCAGCTTTCCTGTTTCTGGTTACTCAATGAAGACTNCAGTCTCCATGCTGGAGAAAGAAAGACATGAGGAGATACAAATTTTCCTTGTAATTTAAGCCATTTTTAAATTTGGCAAATGTATTTAAAGCCTGAATTATTAAAATAATGAAAACTGGCTAGAAAGACTACCATAANCTTAAATAAGCTTTCCCNAATAGCAATTCATCTTATATCTTGATCATTATTTTTTNCTCAGAGACAGAATTTATAGATATCAGCCTCAAGCCTGAGAAAGTCGAGCTGTTGCAGACACAAATACCTCAGGAAGGAGAAACAAGTTAGAGGCTGGATCAAAGTTGAAAATCATTATAAAATGGGTGTGATAACTTTACAGAAATGTTTTCTATTAGAAGTTCCAGTAATCTCGCCACTGGCATCACCTACACTTTCATTTCATATATTCCATGTCTTCACAGGCNTGTAAGTAATGGATCATAACAACTACAGCAGTTTGCATTTGCGTCTGTCCCTGTCACAGTTTAATAACACTACTTTTCATATTTCCTTTTGTTCTGCGTGCAGGAGTGGTNGCCTACGTGTATGCATGTGCGCCACTGCATGCAGTGCCTAAAGAGACCAGAAGGGGGCATCAGATCTCCTAGAACTGGTGTCAAACAGCTACCATGCCGGTGCTAGGAACTGAACCCAGGTCCTTTACAAGAGCAGCCAGTACTCTTACCTGCTGAGCCATCTCTCCAGCCCCAATGTTTCCATGTTTTTCTATCTTCATTATGGTAATTTAAACGACTCCACTGCACAGTCATACAAAATACAGGCATTGTTTCAGCATACACTTAGCTGGCCTTTTTTTTTTTTTTTTTTTTTGGAGGGGGAGGTATTTCATTTGAAGTGCCCATCCAATGTTTAAAATGTTAATGATAACCAGGTGAGAGAAACTGATCTAAAATAAGGCATCTGCAAAAGAGAGCTGCAGATGTGGAGTTGGTCCTCTCAACCCACACACGAATTCTGAGACACNAAGGAAGCAGATCTGGGGTTGCAATGATTCAGAAGAAGGATAATTACAGATGATGACACAATATGTCAAAAAGAGAGCATGGAGGGTAGGACAGGAAGAGCGTCCCCAAAGCTCCCCAACAATAAGGTTAATCTAACAGCAAAATGAGGAAGAGCAAAGAGCCTTGGCGTGGGGAACAAGGCCACAGACAGCAGGAGATGAGGGTTGTCCTGGAAATGTCCCAGGCAGACCTACTCTATGCACTGACTATGTGAGACTCCTGCGACACTTTTGAAGGGGTTAGAAGAAAGAGCTGCAGTATCCGCCCCCTGTGAGCATTTAACTGGTTACTTCATTGTTTCAGAATTTGCTCCCCAAGTCTGCTTCTACCTGCAGCACAGAGTGTAGCCAAGGGTAACATTTTTCATATTTAGCTCCCTTCAACTATCACATGAGGGTAAGGGCTTGGAGCTGTCCCCTGGCTTATTGTGTGGGCTAATGAGGGGTTGTAAAGCATGATATATGTGTAATGTGTGGTGTGAAATATTTAACACCTCTCTTGAGAAAGAAAATCCTAATTGTCCACCTGGAACTGTCTCGCTTGCCAATTAACTCCAGTTTGGGAGATTGACATAGAGGGTCCCACCTAATCTAACACATGCCTACAAAGGGCTTAGACAGGTGAGNAAGTAAAACCCCCTCCCTAAAAAAAAATCACAAGGCCCTTTGGAGGAATTACTGCCAGCAATAGACCAGCCAACCTACCCCTGTGCATTGCAGGTAATACTTTCATAGAAGAAGTTTCCTTTTGCTCAGGCTGCCTGGCAAGACCATTTACAAAGTAACGAGTAGCTACTGAAGCTAACCAGGGATGTTTTTCTATCTAGGGAATTTTCATTATGTTTAACATTTGGAAATTTCAACTAAAGATAATTGCAGGTATGCATCCACCCACAGATGTATTCATTTTCCATTGTATTGCCTTAAATGGGCACTTGTATACAAAAGACCTCCCTCCTCTACAGTTCAGTCCTCCAGGGAACAATTACATGGAATTATTCAGCAGCCAAGTTTGCTTTGTATCACTTGACTGGGTAAGGACAGAGAGAAAGTTACTCCCTGTGGCACTGAAAGTAGCAAATCATTTTTTACCTGAATGTTTAATAGCTACATTCATCACACTCCAATAACAAGACTGCCCACACACAACATAGCTCATTTGCTTTCACTCCACTCTTAAAAGTTTGCCAGAAAGACCAACTCGGCCTCAGCATCAGTTTGATATTCNGATTGACAATACATGGGGCTCTGGCGGTCCTGATGTCCAACAGTGGAATAATGGTCTAATGCAGACTGACTTCTCTTACCATTGACCACTTCCAAGTACTATCCACAGTTTAGATATGTTGCAGTATTTATGCTTTTGCATAGGAAAACCTTAAATGATCTACCACTAATTTAATAACCACAATATAATCTTTAAAAGGAACTTTCAAAAATTAGAAATCATAATATGTTTTGCATTTGTTCCTTGGAATAATTCATTAGGAAGGTTTAATGATGAAATAACTGATTTTTTTTTCAGAAAATTCTCTATTGATTTCAGTTCTCTTTGATAATTATTCAACATGGCTGGACCAAAAAGGCATGCATTTAACCTTTAACCCCCTGCTTGTAGGTCTTGTTTACCTTTTTGTAGTTTTGTTTTCTATTTTTGAGTTTGGCATTTATTAGTATGATGTGAAATGCTTGTAGCAAAGCCCTTGTAGCAAAGTATTATCAGCTTTAAACACAAGACAAATCAAAAACTATGAGTCACAGAGGTCTCTCTGTCATTTCCTTCCAAGCACAGCAAGTGTGTTTATGCATGGATGATGCATAGAGGTTACAATAAAGCCCCATCTCCACAAAGATATTGGCAGTAAGAAATGGAGGAAGAGTTGCCATCTGAGAGTTAATTATAAAACCAAGCATATTGAAAGAGCTAAAGAATGTTCACTAAAGAAAAAGAACCTTAAGAAAGATTGACTCTTTTCTAGACTACATTAAGAATGAGCCTGAGAGTCCATTACAGGGATTTATATGCAAAAGCAGGCAACCAGGGATCAGCAGACTGATCACTTTGGAGACTGTGGAAGGGAAGGGTTACAGTAGAATACATTCAGGGAAGACAGTGGTGCACATTCAGGAAAGGGGCTGCTGCTGCTTCCAGGGTATGACTCAGCCTCAAGAACAAATGTATCCATGGTAAACCACCGGGGTTCCCTTGCTTTCAAACATTTCAGTTAAAACAAACTCCTTACTTTCTGAATCCTCAGATGCCAAGATCTAATGATGCTAGGCCTCCCTCCCTAATGCTGCCAGGAGGCGGCACTCCCTCCCCAATACCGCTGCCAAGCTCAGAGTCCTCTATGTAAACCCTTAGAGCATGCCTTATGCAGGTAACCATCCCTGTTTATAGAAATCTGTTAATTTATTAGTTCCTGAAAAGAAGTGACACTCCAGGACTGCCAACAATGAAGACCAGTCTGGACTGACAGGGTGGCTTCCAGAGACTTCAGTTCTGTGCTTTCCCAGCAAGTTCATACCGTACTCTGACAAAAATGACATTTTCAGTGTCTTTCAGGGAAACAAAACAGACAAACAACAACAAAAACTCTTGTAGCAATAAGAATAAAACCTGATTTAAACAGAAGAAGGAAAAGAAACCTGGAGAGAATAAATGAGTTACTTGGAGTCTTTATGTTACTTAGTGTGGTGGTTTGAAAAATAATGGCCCTCATAGGCTCATAGGGAGTGGCACTACTTGAGAGGGATTAGGAGGTATGGCCTTGTTGGAATAGGTGTGGCCTTGTTGGAGGAAGTGTGTCACTGGGGGTGGGCTTTAGGGTTTCAAATGTTCAAGCCAGGCCCAGTGTCCCTCTCTTCCTGCTGTTTGTGGACCCAGATGTAGAACTCTCAGCTACTCTCCAGCCCCATGTCTTCCTGCATGCCACCATGCTTCCCATCATGACAATAACAGACTAAACCTCTGAACTGTAAGCAAGCCACATTCAAATACCTTCCTTTATAAGAGTTGCCGTGGTCATGGATTCTCTTCACAATAGGAGAACACTGACTGAGATACTTAGTTATCAGGATCCAAAAGCACACTTCAGATCTCCCTGATAAGCCAGCTCTCATGGTTTCCAAAGAGCTACTACTTGCTTCACGAATTTGAGGAGACTGGTGGATGGCCTAGAACTCTGAATTTTCCTTCAAGTCCCTGGCATTTCAGACATTCATCTCTTCCTGTGCTTTTCCTGAAATCCTGTATTGCCCAAATAGAGATACACACTGTAGATACACACAGCCTTTAACATGGTAAAGGGTTATGGGATCTCTAAGGAGGAAACAGGAGGGCATTACTCCCAGGCTCTTCACACAGAAATATTTCACAGGACCAATAGCATTTCAGAAATGCTGCATCCCTAACGTTATGTTGCATATGGGTTTGTTTGTTTGTTTTTTCTCCTTTTTTTCTTTTTTCTTTTTGACATTGAATGCCCTTAGCATCAGGAAGCATATGAAGCAGAGGCAATGGGGAGAGCTGAAAGATGACATGACAAGGGTGGTGAGTGGAGAAAGTTAGCAGTCATTTAACCCGCCTGCCTATAAAACCGACCAACTAAAGTGCTCTAGCATTTCTTCACACTGGTCCAGAGAGAATTCATTAATTAGTGCTTGCAAACAGATCTTTGGTGACGGTACCCTGCAAATGTAGTAATCATCAACTCACTGCCACGTCCATAGCATGTGGTGACGGCATGTTGACTCTGATGGTGAACAGTTGCTGCTGTTGATAAGGCTGTGAACTTTAAATCATTAAATGGGCTTTGCTTTGTGGTTTTGAAGCCCCCTCCCCCATGGCAGATGTCATAGAGTAAAGTTATATCTTGAATACGTTCCTGAAGCGCAAAGCTAAGAATGAAAATCATCAAAGGGCACAGAGATCATAACAAACACATTCTGACAAAGCCCCTCCTGTGAGAGCCGCCTTTGAGAAGTGACATGATGGGTTAATTCCACTGTCCCATCTCTTTCCTGCTAAGGAAAGATTTTGCTAGCTCAGTTTGCAATACACTGAAGTTCACGATGAACTGTCAGCCTTAATCANTTTCCCATCTACTTTTATTCATTCTAAACACAAAGCATCATGGAAAAAATGTTTTGATGATCAAATACACTCTCAAGAGACTCTTTACTCTTTAAAATGGGGAGAGCAATTTGAGAATAATTTATGAAAATGGATAATCTTCCGAAAAGTCCCCATGTGATGCTGTCTGCCCACTCCCACTTGCCAACACTGTCTGACAGAAAAAGTTTAGTCGTCCCCCACCCCAGAGGAAAATCAGAGAGGGAAGAACCAGAGCCCAGAAATGTAGCTGACAGCCAGGGAAATGAGAAATTTGGCTGCTCAGAAAACAAAGACAGGCCCAATAGCTTTGACCTCTAACTTCTGCTTGTCTTTCAACTCGTACCTAATTTTAATCTGCTCAATGATTTCTACAGATTGTATCTGAACTGCCCCTGCATCTAGTTATCCCTCTGTTTCAGACCCCCAGGCCATGCATGTTCAACTTGTGAGCCACCCACCTGCCTTCTGATACCAGGTTCTTTTGTAATACCCTGCTGCCCAGGGTTCACATGGTCCAGGTGTGTTCTAGCAGCACAGGCACCTGTAGACTAGCTGTGCCGGGGCCTTGTTACTTCTGCTGTTCACTCTGTCTTAGTGCCTGAGGTTTAATTTTCACAAAAACAGTTTTGTACCTTCAGCCACATTTCTGGGAGATGGTTACCTATCAGACATGCAGATAACCATGTAGAGGGTAATGTTCTTATATATTTGTGGGAGACGGAAAGATTGCTATAACACTATGTCAGTAAAAGTCTATCAAAATAATTATTTGAAAGTTTCTGTGAATCTTCCAAATTTTTGGACTCTTACATGATCATAGAGGATTCTTTCTAGTTATAAAATTCACAGGCATGTATGTCTTCAACAGTATCACATTTGGTGGCCTCAGAAGAATGGTAGAGTTGCTGTCTATAAATTCTGGGGCCCATCATCTAGTAAACAATGCCAACAAGTCCAAGAAAAGCCAGCTTATTCTGGCTGCATTGTTCCTGTCTTAGTCCCTACACCTTTCATCTTCTAAAATTGATAAATCAAGAACTGCAATATTCAGGGTTATCCCATATAGGTCTGTCAATTAGAAAGCTTTGGCTGTATGGTCTGATAGAGGCCACAGTAGGTGAGCTTAAGGTTGTAAATGGAAAAAGAAACTTCTTGATGACAGATTTTCACATATGTTACAATGTTTACAAAGACACTCACTAAATCACAGGTGTTTGCAATGGCCCTTTGGATCATTGCCCCCCAAAGTCTTGCATATTTAAATTTTGGGGGGAGCTATTTTAAGCCTTGGATGAAGCCTTTCTTCCTTTGCTGCTCAATGCAGTGGCCTGTTGAAACAAAGAATTTGACTACACTTAACTTTTTTTTTAATGTAGACTTAGTCATTTGAATATCAGTTGATGTGCTTTTTAGATAAAAACAATCCTACCTCCAAAGCTCTTGTATAGCTCTGCTTCAGTAGAGGCTGTTTTTGTTTTCTGTTGTTTTTCTTTAACTTTCACTGTGGGTAGCCTTTTTTATGCTATGAAGTTAGGTTGTAATCCTTAGTTGCTATATCTAATCTGTTGACAGCAAGGTGAAGCCAAAAGACGCTCTCATCATGAGCCTCAGTAAGTGGAACAGGATTCTCTCAAAGCTGCCTGTCAACAGCAATTGGGTGGGGACTGACGTTTCTAATTTTTAAATGAATTCTGAAAAGTAAGTTGATCATCCAACCAAATTCCAAATAGCGAGTTGACCAGCCAGCTGAACTCTGAATAGCAGTGTTTGTCTACTACATGTCCACACTGGTCCATAAAGCTTTGTGTTGCTCTTTCTCCCTTTCTCAACTCTAGTATCAAAAATACTGAGTGAAGGAGAATTTGTGTGTGTGTGTATGTGTGTGTGTGAGTGTGTGTATGTGTGTGTGTATGTGTGTGTGTTTTAATTCGGCCCTTGGTCTCAGTTTCCATTATTTTCTTTCCTGTTTTTCTGAGCCATTTCCCACTGTGTTATTATTGTTGTTGAAATGGCAGGAGGCTTGACGGGAGTGTATAACAAATGCAGAAGTTTGTCTGATTTAATAGCAATTCTGTTCCTGTAAGTTTTCTCCTTACCAAAGTCGACACATCTTCAGCATCATTATTCACCCCTTAATTTGCTTAGTATTTCTTATATAGAACTTATTACCCAATACATTGTTG
>LZPO01044619.1:115034-136344 GCA_001675575.1 Neotoma lepida
GGAAGGAAGGAAGGAAGGAAGGAAAAGAAAATAATCTGAAATAAATGGAGGTTGGTTTTGGTTTGTACTCTTGGTATACCATTTCTTTGGGGGATTTCTATAATTCCTGAAAAGAAGGTAATCTTTGATTCTGACAGGATTTAAATAAATATTTTTACAGTGTGTCAAAAGTCATAGACGTCCATTGCTTATTTAGCGGATACCTGTTCAACCCGACTCCTTTTCCTCCCTAGCTTTAGTATGTAAGTGTGACCACAAGAAGGAAGCAGCTGAGAAGAGGATTGAGGAAATGAATGCTATAGGATCCAATGAAATAGGGCTAAAAGAAACCAGACGACTAGAGTAACAGGAATACCAAAAATTATTGTTCATTTTCCCTAAGTCTTGATGGAGTACTATACATATTCAAGTCAGCNCAAGAGNTATAAGATACAATGAAAGGAGAGAAGGTGGGGGTGAGGAAGAGATGCTCAGTAGTCCTACATTTCATAGCGATGTTCCATAATGCAAATAAGTGATGTGCCTCACATATGCCTACATGTCATTATCCCTAGTGCCAGTACATCACTGTTTCCCTGGAATCATACACAAGTACTCTCATGGGTTTTCCTTCACCTTCTCTTGCCTCTTCCAGTCTTTTCCCATGGCAAAAGTTGGAAATCTTTTAAGAATTCCCACTCTGTTCTGACACAGTCCTGCTCCAGTTCAGCCTCAAGGCTTTCTGTTGCTTTCAAAGATAATGTCATGGGGCTGGAGACATGACTCAAGGGTTATGAGCACTTGCTGCTCTCGGAAAGGACTGGAGTTTGGTTCTCAGCACCAACAATGGGCTATTTATAACAGCCTTTAACTTCAGCTTCAGGAACCCAACACCCTCTTCTGACCTCTGCAAGCATACCCACACTCTCATGCACATACACACACACACACACACAAAATTACAGGGAATTTTAAAAAATTAAAATATATAGATGGAATGCACGTCAATATATTAAAGACCACATATGACAATCCCACACTTGTCATTCCTTGATTGTCAGGAGCACAACAAGGGTTTCTACTATTCAGTATAACACTGGAAATTTAAGTCAAAGCAATTAGGGAAGAAAACGAAATAAAGGTTATNCAAATTAGAAAGGAAGATGTAAAACTGTCTTGATTGCAGATGGCATCACCTTATATANAGAAAACCTTAATGACTCCATCCAAAAGCTATTACAACTAGTAAATCAATTCAGTAAAATTGCAAAACATAAAATCGATACATAAATATTAGCTGCCTTTTATATACTATAACAAAATATCCAAAAAGTAAAGACTGATCCTACTAATACTACCACCGAAACAATAAAAATACTTAGGAATCAGCAGGGCGGTGGTGGCGCACGCCTTTATTCCCAGCACTCAGGAGGCAGGTGCAGGTGGATCTCTGTGAGTTCGAGGCCAGCCTGGGCTACTGAGTGAGTTCCAGGAAAGGCGCCAAAGCTACACAGAGAAACGCCATCTTGAAAAAAAAATACTTAGGAATCAATTTAACCAAGGAGATAAAATACCTAAATACCAAAGCATGCAATATTTATGAAAGAAATTGAAGCTAGATAAGTGAAATAAATATTTCATGCTATCCTGAGTCCATAGAATTAATATTTTTAAAATTTCCACACTACCCAAAGTAATCTAGAGGTTCATTTTAATTCCTATCAATATTTCAATACAGTTTTCACAAAAGTAGCAACAAAAAAGTTCTAAAATTTCTATGGAAACCCAAAGGGCCCTAAACAGCTAAAGCTGTTTCTCAAGGAGAAAACAGCATATATCACTACTTGATTTTAAAGTATACTACAAATTATGGCAACCCAAACAAAATGGTACTGGCATAGGAACAGACACATTAGAACCATGGGACAGAATGAAATACCCCAAAATAATCTAAACGTATTTCAGCTAAACGATATTCAACAAGGTCATGGAGAAAACAATGGAGAGAGGACAATCTATTCAATAAATGGTGTTTTTTAAAAAACTGATATCTTCTTGCAAGAGAGAGAAAATATACACAAATGTACTAAAGGGATGAGTGCAGTAAGAGAAATCATGAAACTCCTATAAAAAATGGCAGAAAATCTCTTTGACTTTAGCCTTTCATCTTGACAACGATTTTATAGCCATACCCCCAAAGCACACAGAGTAAGAGCAAATATGATGAGTGGAAATAGATCCAGCTAAAATACTCTGTATGTTAAAGAAAATCAACAAAATGAAAGGAGTGTGAGACAAAAACAGAATAACATACTTGAAAAGCTTCTATATGACAAGAGTGTCAGATACTAGGAACTTAGAACAGCTCAACAAGAAAAGAAACAACAGGCAGAAGAACTTCTGTAAAACTAACTAACTAAATAATATTTTAAAGATAAAAATGGCAACATTTCTATGAAGATGCAGGTTGAAACTACAATAAGATACCACCTCACATTTGTTAGGATGGTTACTATAAAAACAGACACGAGTCCATGTTGGTAAAGGTTCCCTGATGGTGGGCATGTGAACTGGTTCAGCTCCATTATAGCAAATAATACAACCATCCTCAAAACACTAAACACGGAACTACCTCATGACCCAGTATCCTGGCATCTATAGTCCTGCTCTCTCATCTTCGCCTCTCTCATCACCATCCTCTTATTGTTACCTGTGTTTGAGCCCCTGGAATGTACCCTCTCTCCCTGGCCTCCATACACTGACTCCCTGGGATCTCTTTCCTGACTTCTGTGCCTGCTTAGCTACTTGTTATCCTTCAGATCTTACCCAATCCTGTCTGTCAGAGGTCCCACTGCAACATCCATCATTTTATCACTCACCAGAGTTCTAAAGGTTTTGAATTCATGAATCCCAAGGCCAGCTAAGGAGCTGAAAGAGAAGATGCCTTGGAGTCCTTTGATTACAGTTTAGAGAGGATTTAACCAAAGCTATGTAAGAACATTCATCATCTGATTTAGCTCCTAGACTNAGACAAAGAAACTCAGAAATGAGGTGTTGTTGTTGTTGTTTTGTTTTGTTTCATTTTGTTTGCTCTACAGGAGTAACCAACAGCTCCATTTACACCAATAAAATGCTGATTCTCATCTGTNCTGCTGCATTATGAACAATAAAGATATATGCTTAGCATTTTCTGTGTCATAAGTTTCTCCAAAACACTTTTATTAAATCTTCTATAGATGACATAATCCTGGACATTCCTCAAAAAATGAATTGGAATTTGTCAGAAATGATATATAATTCAGACAAGGAAATCCATCTGTCTATCCATCTAGGTAACTACTGTGTGACAAAGTTTTCCTATGGAGACAACACAATACACACATGTGACCTTTGTTTACTTCTTGACTTCCACAAGCTTCCTTCATCCTCATGGAGTGATAGCTTCAATTCAAAGGAAAGTACTATGTAATTATCTTCACTTAGGTTTTTATACTTTTACTTTGATGTATGTACATATTTATTATATACAGAGAAAGCAATATCTGTTTAATAACAATTTTTTTCCTTGTTTTAGCAAGTATATTTACGTTGCAACAGTTCTAGGACTAGCGTGCCCTTTATATATACGGCAGGCAGTCTTTGTCTTTTGTAGAGTTCATACCACGAGCATTACCTCCCTGTGAAGCCTTTCCACCTCTTCACTCACAGCCACGCACTGGGTCTCAGCATCAAGCTAATCCAGCTAACACGTTGTCTGTGCTACGGACATCAAGTTGTACCTGTATGTAGACTAAGCTAGACAAAAGCAACACACGTCTCTAATTTCAGTTCCATGTGATTGGGGAGTAAGCTCATTCGCTGAANTAATACAGTTTTTGAAATGTTTTTTACCCAAAAGATTTTCTCCAACTCAAAATAGAAAGATGAGAAGAGAGAAGTGTAAAATTGCAATAAAGCATTGAATCAAAAAGTCTTTGTTCTGTTCTGGACATTAAGAATCGCTTAGGGAGACCATAGCAACCTTCAGAGAAAAAGAGNGGATGCCCTTCTGTGCTTCTCCCCTTGTCCTGAACTCATGCTGTGGGGGAGAGGAAGTGCTGAGATGCTTCTCTTTAGATATTAGCAGAAAGGTGCTCANTGTCCAGNGAGTTCTAATGTTTGTGACATTAAAAGGCAGCAGCCTGCCCGGGGTTTGCAGTTTGCATCCCCAGGAACCAGTGTGAATCACCTTCTCCTCAGGCAAGCCAGAGAAAGCTGAAAACGAAACCCAAAGATTANGTTTCCATGTGTGTCTCCATTCACCACAGATGGCCTCCACACCAACAAACCCGTGTGTTTGGTGATCTCCAGATGGGCAAATAAAATGCCATTTTGATCTGATTGTGACTTTGGAAGGGGTGAGGGTGTTACAATGTTTCAATAAAACAAAAGGAAAATGAATTTTCTTTAGCACAGTCTATACTGAAAGAATAAACATTAGGGCTCCACAGGGGTTCTACATGGAAAAGTAGCAGTCTTNACTGTGGCAGAAGGTTTATCTCTTACAAGTCTTTGGGGGAGAAATATATAAATAACTGTGGAACAGCTTTAGTAGGTTATGTATGAAAGGATAGGCTATTGGATAGTTGAAGAAAAACTAGTTGGTGAATCTTATAAGAATCTCTCAGGCAGATTGGGAAAATAACCCTATTTTTATAGTTTGATTAAACATTAAAATTCAAGATTGTCTTTCTGTGTAAAATCATCTTTTTCTTCTTCTCTCNACCAGCAAACAATTTTCCTTATTATTTTTTAAATGGTTCCTTTCTGTTTCATTTTGACAGTTAAAGCCACAGCCATATTATCTGGTGCCTCTTTGATTTACACGGCCCAGTGAACAATTGATGGCTTGCCTTTGATTTGGTGTTTCATTCCGCTTCCCACCTGGCTCAGCCTCCCTGTATTCACCTCAGTTATGTGACACCCCCATCACCACCTCTCATGTGAACTCACAGGAACACATGTGGGCATGCATGGGTGCACACACACACACACACACACACATACACACACACACAATTTTTTATTTCAGTGGGTGTTCCAGGACTGAAGCCCAGAACTTTGACTACCATTTAGCTATCCATCTGGAAAACTGATGTTCTGGGTAAACTTAAATTCTAAATAGTAACTGTTCTTCCTTGATGTGAGAACAATGATAATACGCATTTTTGATAATATACANTTTGTGTANTTATGTTTANATATCACAGGCTTNGCATTTAAACANCTNATTGGTGGCTACATTTTTAAATGAAACAACCTGGCCCAGTGCAAAACATTTCGTCAACTGTTTGTTCATAATGATTTAAAGATATTTTTGTTATACATGAAACTATAAAGGTTTAGAATATGTCTACCAGCTACAGTAGAGCACAATGAGGTAGATAAATGGATCTTCCTATATAACAGCTTAATGAGAAGCAGCATCATTTATAGATGTCCATCAGCTCTGGAGTCTAATAGATTTTATTGTAAATCCAGGATCTAAGAACCTGAATAGTGGCTTTTACCCTGGGCAGATATGGCTTCTAACAGCCCAAATGTCCACATAAATCCAAAAGAGAAAATAATAGTATACACAANGTATCAAGTTGCATAAGAGTGAAATGAGACACTCACATGAAGTTTTATACACAGTTCAACATGTGCTTCTACAACATATGTTATGAGCCTGTTTCTTGCCAGTTCATCTTTCTTTANAGACACCCAGAAGATTGGGGCTCTGGCTCTCTCACAACAGACAAGTTTGAAAGAAACTGATCGTGGGTACTTCATCATGCCTTTGGTTTCCTATGATGATAAGGGCTCTCTTGACACACTCTCCCATGAATCCTATATTTCAGTTTNATAAAACATCGTATTCTTACAGTACATCATCTGTTCCTTATACTGTCTGATTCCATTCCACTCTCTCACCTATGGCACTGTCCCGCTTTCCACAAGTTCAAGAATTTGCAAGTCACCTGGTGACTTTTGAGCAAGTAACNATGTGTGCAAAGGTCACCTGGCTCTGACACCCATCACCAGGATTGACATGGCTGCTTTTNGCTGTCTGCACCTGTGACTCCTTTTACTTTATCACCTGCTAGTACTCCTTTCTAAAAACCATACTTCAGCCAGAATGGCAACCGTTGCCAGAAAACAAAAANCACCCTTCAATTGANGGCATACAAAGAAGNATNTAATGACCCTTGACCATAGGTTTTTAACACAGAAGCTGACTGTCCCACTGTAACANAAGCTATGACCTTGANGAACAGTNGGATCTGCAAANCTTGTCAAGCTGTTCTGGCCCACTGAGAATCCAGNATCCTAACTGTAATTTGGGTTTCTATTGCTGCCTGCCTCATTCCCACTACACACATTTCTTNTTCACTTGAAACTTTTATGTTTTATACAGGCTCTTGCTAAAGGTAGCCCTNGNTTGACTGGNACTTGATATGTAGANCAGACTGGCCNTGAACTTGGTTAGAACCATTTATCTCTGCCTCCTGAGTGCTAGAATTAAAGATATGTACCACCACACATAGCCTTATCTGAATCTTTTAATCTGATCTAACATCATGATGTGTGCAGTGCTGTTCCCTACAGAAGTGTCTACTTGGTTATCTGAAAGGAAGGGATTTCTTTCAACTTTTGAAGTATCTATATCAGATGAACATTCAGCAATCCAGAGAGTCTTTGGAGCATCTGAGGAATTCTGCAGGAATTCTGCAGGCTGAAGGCAGTGGAAGAAGTATCACCTGGTGTCAGTTCAAACTCTTAAAATCTATGAGCTGTTTTCACCCTTTTCTTAGCCTACTAAGGGGAGATGAGCACAATTAAGGCAGGTTTGTGGTGTGTGGTGTGTATGAGGTGAATACTTGGTGTAAGGCATGAGGCATTTCTAAAGATCAGTTCATTTTCCACACTCCACTCCTGGCCTACTCAGCATTTCTTCTCAAGTCTACAGCAAGTGAGGAGGCAGTTACGAATGCCCAGCATCTTCCTCAAATGCACATTCTTGCCCCAGAGATCAAGTTGACTTATAGTATGCAGGCATGAGGAGGCTGTCAGCACTCAGTGTAAAGATAACAATGNATTTAATCTCCTGAAAGCAAATTCCAGTGAGGCTGAAACAACATGTCATGTGTGTCCTGCCGAGAAAGGGCATTTTCTCTTTGCAGATAGATGAGTAAAATTTCAGCAATATCTTAGAAAAGAGTTGAGAACAACATATGAAGAGTTGCCAAGAATTTCACACAGAACACTGGAGTGTCAGAATAGGAACTGAATGATGTGCTTCATGTCAAAGAGTGGTACCTGGGCTTCCCCTGGAAGAGGCTGGCACCTCCCACTTTCCCTTCTACTTCTGATCTCTTCCTTCTGTGATGGCCCCACTTCTTAGACATATAGGGTAGGTTTGGAATCCAGTTGTATTCCATAAGCCTGTCTTTCACCTTGGGGTGTGTGTGTGTGTGTGTGTGTGTGTGTGTGTGTGTGTGTGTGTGCTTTACCCACCACTGAAATGGCTTCTTTTTATTATCCTGATTTTCCCATGCTTTCCAAATTGCATCATTTCATAATTAGTAAATTTCTCACCTGGAATCTCTAAATGCTGGGTCCTACCAGAGTCNCAGCAACTTTGAACTCTGCACTTAGTTTAGTATAATAGTCAGGGATGGTTTATTAATGGTAAAGACTCTTTGGGCATGAAAGTTTACAGTGACTCTTTCCATGGCTGTCTAAGCTTCTTCCAGTTACAACCACAGTGATGACAGGGCGGAAAATTCCTGCACTGAACAAGACTTGCTGCTGATTCTGTAAAGTCTCAGACACACAGTTAAGTCGCCATATCTGAACATTTCATACTTTGCTGGTATTTTGTGAATTCTAGAGTATTTACATAGGGATTTCGTATGAAAGATGGTTCCATTAAAAAGTCAGGATAGGGGCTGGAGAGATGGTTCAGTGGTTAAGAGCNCAGCCTGTTTTTCCAGAGGACCCAGGTTCCATTTCCAAAATCAACATTGGAGGCTTACAATCATCTGGGAACATCAGTCCCAGAAATCCAATGCCATCTTCTGGCCTCTTCAGGAACTGCACTCAGGTGGTGCACAGACATAGATGCAGACAAAACATTCATAAAATAAAGAAATTTAAAGCCCAGAATATTTTCCTCTAAGATTTTGTTGTTGTTGTAAAATATTATTTTAAGGTGTGTTGCTTTTGTTTATGTTGCATTTGTTTAACTCTGTGAAGCTGTGTTACTGTGCTTGTCTAAAACACCTGATAGTCTAATAAAGAGCTCAACAGCCAATAGTGAGGCAGGAGAGAGAAATAGGCAGGGCTGGCAGGCAGAGAGGATAAATAGAGGGAGAAATCTTGGAGGAGAGAAAAAGTAGCCAGAGAAGGAAGAGAACTCCAGGGGCCAGCCAGCCGGCTACACAGCCAGCCACGGAGTAAGAGTAAGATTTACAGAAGTAAGAGAACAGGAAAATCCCAGAGGCAAAAGATAAATGGGATAATTTAAGTTAAGGAAATCAGGCAAGAAACAAGCCAAATAATAAGCTTCCATGTGTGATTTATTTGGGAGCTGGGTGGCAGGCTCCCCAAAAGACCAAAGACCAAACAACAATATTTACTCTCACAATTTCATGAAATGCATAGCTATAGCTGTATCGAGTTTCCCTGTAAGTGAAACTTACTTGGTTTAATATTCTGACCTGTAGCTCAGACATTTTACTTTTGGAAAAGGACAATTATAGTCACTGGCAATTGTTTTTTCCTAAAAAGGATGGCAGTGAAAACATCTTTGAGTTCCCTGATCTTGCAGACACACAAATGTAGAGTTTATTATTTCATAGAAATGTTATAGAACCACCTAGTTCTCNGTAAATGCTCCATGGATTAAAATGTAAAACTGTTGATTGATTTTTATGATTAAGAAAAAATAAATATGTTTCAGTACATTTTAAATAGCATATTAAAAGTGACAGATGATTCTGCAGACTCTATGGTCTGGCCCTGGCTGGTGCAATTACAGCAGGAGTCCCCTGCAGAAATCATTAAGGAAGTTTAAAAAGTGAGCTCTCCTCAGACATGATCAGCAGTGGTCTTAATATGAGTTAAATGAGGAAATGACCAGAGACCCAATGTGTAGGTTTCCAGTTTCAGATGAGGGTTTTGCTTGCTCATGTCAGGAAATGAACACAACCTTCATAATTGTTCTTCTGCAGGAGGGGGACATCAGCCATTTCGTTTAGTCCCAGGGGATTGCATTTCTTTAACACTTTGCCATCTTAGAATGTTTCCCATCTGAATCTGATGATGCAATATTGAAAGAGAGAAATGGCCAAATGACATTCCATAACAAACCATAAAAGTTTATGGTGCACATAGTGGGATAATTGGCACAATAGGAATTGAATCCTTCCTTATGGGTAATAGCTGATAAGATACAGCCTGTAGGAAAATCCTGGCATTTCAATCAGCCAGTGGCAGCTACTTGTTTTATTGTTTTCATAGTGTGTTTTATAACACCAGAACAGGTTCTACTATATTGAGAAGATGATAGAAGGACCATATTCCTTTTCCTCCTAAATCCATTTTCCACTGTAATCTTTTATTCTTTCCTCTTCTACTGGCCTTTTCCACCACAAGCTATTGACAAATGATTTGTTGAAACCCAAAGCTGGTGGAAAGAAATGTTTTGTGTTTTTCTACCTAAGTCAGCATTCTTTTGGATAAAGTCGTTTAACAATATTAATTAAATCATTCATAGACAGTATTCTTTCTCCCGGTTTCCAGATTTTTCTAAACCTCACACCTGTTTTTCTTTGGTTTCTGTGCCCCATCAGCTTGTAAATCTTGCTGTATTTCCCAGTATAGCTTCTTATGAAATAACACTTTTTTTTTCCTCACACAAAACTTTCACCCAACTGTTTTCAATAGTGGCAGTCAGGCCTGAAGTTGTCAATCAAAGAACAGCTTATCAGTCCGAGCCTTTCTTTTTAAGGCTTTACTCAGTGACTTTTGAAACCTGTCAACACCCAGTTGATTTTAGCTCCAACAATAAAGTCACACTCTATCTCCTACATAGAAGCTTTAAGATTAAATTCTGATGTCCTGTACGTCATATTTACATAGTTAAAACTCATAACAAGCAACCCACAGGCAATAGGATGTAATAACCGTGCAACAGAGCCATTTCCTGTCCCCTTTTTTCTCTCACACTATGTTTTGTGCAGTTTATTGGATGTGAATGCTATGGAAATGAAAATAGTCTGGGAGAAACCTGCTGGCCGGGTCTGGGGTTTGGAAGATTCGGCTGGAGGAGTGTATAAGGTTGTGCATGCTTGGTCTCTCTTATAGCATAAAACAGGAACATTATTGACAGTCCCTTCATCTCCAGGATGGGAGAAGATGCAATGCCACAGATGGATGGGTTCACTCACTTTTAACATTTCTAATTCTTCTAGTATTAAAAGAAAACATCCAACTTGGAATCCCAAACCTTGGGATACCGAGAGTTTTAGATTTTTAAACACAAAGCAACTCAGATGTATACAAGGTAAACAGTGGTAGGTGCACCCTGAGTGTCAGATTCATCAGAGAACTCCAACAGCCAACAAAGGGAGGGAAGCTGTTTCTTGGCAACTCCTTAGGCCTATAAACTCGGATGTCATATTAACTAAGAACATGAAAACCACTGTCTGTGATTGAATTTGAAGCCCTTGTCACATCCAAAGATTGAACTCTGGATAAAAATATAAATAAAAAATATTTTTTATTTTATANAGCTTTAATGGGAAGACATTATATATACCATGGTGGGGGCACATTTTTACAGTTTCCTTACTTTAGAAGAAGCAGAATGAAATCATTATTCCAGTAGTATGACTTTGTGTGGGGGAATCTGCCCAAATAAAATACCATTTTGAAAGAAGTACATATCCCTTTGGGGGCCAGTCTCTGTTGTCACTCATGCTAAAAGATATCCNCCTCATTTAACAACTGATTTTACTGCTCTATCGTAAAACATTTGTGTTGTCTTTCTAAACTACCTGAAAGATTTTGTCACAGTCACATTGTCACAATACTCATGGAAAATGACAAGTCTATGANATCAGTGTTCTTTTGAGGTCCGAATTCTGTCTGCAAACAAGCAAGTGAGGAATAAAGAACATTGGCACACTTCGTGGACTCTCAAAATCCATAGCTTCCAACAAAAATAAGGTTATTATAACATTTCAGAGGCCAGAAAAGGGTGGTGGGTCCCCTGGAACTGGAGATACTAACTGTTAGGAGCCACCNAATGTTGATGCTGGGAACCAAACCCAGGGCNTCTANAAGAGNAGTAAGTGATCTTAACTGCAGAGCCATCTCTTCAGCTCCCAGCATCCTTTTTCTCATTCAGCTACATGTGAGAGTAAATTTTTTATTTGCTAGAGTTTTTTTTTTTTTTAGCACGTAAACTAGTGTTCCTAAGAACACACAAACTTTCTTAAAGTCCTATCCATAGAAATGCTTTTCNCGTGAAGGACACATCTACACACACATCCTGGGCTCCCCACCCTCCCCATCCCATGCACTTGTACTCAGGCATACACAGACTTCTCTATCCAAACCTGCACACTTTCTTTTCATTGGGCCATCTCCTGGTCTGAAGACTTGCTAGCCAAATTTGCTCTTCTTTTTTGGCATTTTGTTTTTAATTATTCTAAGTGAGCAAGAAAATATTTATATGATAAAAAATTATGGAGCCCATTAACTATCCAATCATTACTCTGAAGGATTAGCATGGTGTTCAGCTAGGGGGATAGAGACTCACCTCTTGGTCCCAATCAGCGCTGGCCGGCTCTTGACTCTGTGAATTCTCATGTGCATCATTCCTATTGTGTCTGGAAGACACTGTTTCCTTGGANTCATCTATCCTTCTGGCTCTCACAATCTAGTTAGTTTTTAAGTTCTCTCTCTACTAGCATCGGTGATGAACACTATACATACTTAGGCCCTATCTCAAACAAAGAGAAAACCAAACTAAACAAACCCCCACAAATGTCATTAATTCAACTAAGATGAAACATGAAAATAATACCTACCTCTAACATGAAAGACCACCATCTTGTTGCTGCCTGACTCTTTTATTTGTGTAGTAAACTAAATGAAGTATGGAAGGATTTGAAGTTAGTTTNGTAACACTGTAAATCCTGTTGAGTGTAAGGCACCCAGAGAAGGCTGAGTATGTCCCTTGGGTCTTATGTCAAGTAAAAGAGTAGACCGAATTGGTCAAAGACCATCTGTTCCTTCAGCAGGTATCAAATGTAAGGACCAGGCTCTGCTCTTAGGGTTCTTCTGGCAAAAACAGATGGAATGAACTCCATTTTGGAGCTCCTATTTGATTTTGAAGCAGCACATGACATCTTAAAGAGTTCTCATTATATTTATGGGATCACAGAGAATTGAGATGCTAATGAGATAAATCAAAGCCAGTACTCCTTACAGGGCATGACTATAAAGTAACAGAACTACCTTTTGATTCAGCATTGTATAGCTCACACATGCAAATCAAGTGTTACCCCCCTAAAAGTCAGTCATGCTAAAGACACTACACTCATCCAATTNCTGTGCCAGAAATCTGACGTGGTCTTTACTGAAAAAAAATGCAAACATCACTTCTTGAGATTATATTTGAAATTTGTAAAGGAATAGTTACCCAGTTTGAACAGTCTGTGTAACTGAACTTGGGTTAAAAAAAACTGGGGCAAAATTCACTGTGGTCATAAATAAAGGAACCCTAAGAATACTAAAAAGTTTCATGTTGTAATACTTAATAATTGCTAACACTTGAATTGTAAGTGGCACACTGCTGAGCATTTGGCACCCATGATTTAACTACCCACTATCACAATGCCCCTGCAACATTTTGTAAATGTTTAAGAAACTGGGGCATGGGGATTAAAATGTACTGCAATATCACACAACTAATGATGACATAGCCAAGGAGTCCAGCCTGAAAATCAGGCCCCATGGCCCTTGCTTTTAAGCGTCATGTTCTGCTGTTAGACTGGTTCTAAAAAGGAGTCCTAGCCAAGCTCCTGACTCGGTGAAACTGGGTGCTGTGTTTAACACTTAGTCATTATTGAGGCACAACCTCCATAATGCAGTAATTTGTGCTTATTTTAAGACTTCATCTTTTGGTCTAGTTACAGAGCCCATCATATAACCAGTGACTGAGCCTTACTGACCACCCAGCAAGTCAGTGTCAGTGTAGCTCCATAAAAGAAACAAAGTTTGTCCATCTCTTCTGTTTGAGGGTCTACAACTTCATCGTGACTACTTCTAAAGATCTGTTTGTTTGACTTTACGTATATGTGTTTTTCCTTTGTGGGTTTTTATGGACCAAGTGCACGCAGGAGCCCATAGAGGTCAGAAGAGGAACATTGGCTCCTCTAGAACTGGAGTTAATGGGAAGTTATGAGGCAACAGGTGGGTGCTGGAAACCAAAGCCTGGTCTTCTGGAAGAGCTGTAAGTGCTGAACTTCTGAGATCCCATAAACCATGGCAGCATTTATTTGGACATTGTCATTTTCAGGGGATTTGAAATACGAAAAGAAGGAGGGATCGTGATATGGGTGAGCATGCTGGATATGTACCTTGGGTCTTATGTCAAGTAAAAGAGTAGACCAGCTTCTATGTAAAAGCACAGACTTGAAAACCATCTGAACTAGATACGATCTAGTCTACTAACTGGATATATGATTTGGGATAACTTGGTGTCTTCATCTGTAAAGTGGCCTTCAATGTCCACAGGACACATTAGGATTGAGGTAAGTATATTTAATCTAATTTTGCATGGTCCAGACTGCAGCTGTAAACCTTCCATAAATGAGCCCCCTCTCTTTTCAGCAATATCCTCGGGTGCCCAGCTGAAAACAAATTTTCCTCCAATTCGGAGGCTCAGCTTCTGAGAGCATTTCCAAGCACAGTTGTGACGTTCTAACGTACAGGCAGAGAGAAGGTTATTTTTACTGGCCTTGTTCATAATCCACCCCTGCTATTTTATTTGCCTAGAGTTTAGTAGCTGCAGCAGGCATCAATTGGGCTCCAACTGATAGACAGTGCACTTGGGGGGTTCCACAAAGGGCTTGCAGCTGTTGAGAGAGCAATTGGATTAGTCAGCCAAGACCAGAAGCATCTGGTAAAAACCGACATTCTTTTTTCACAAAATTGGCATTTCTGTCAGAAATGATAATTCCCAGTTTTATTTTAACTTTTTTTTTTGAAAGGAAACACTCTCAGTAGAGGAATGAGAAAATCGGGGTAGTTCTCTGAAAGTTCTTCTCTGCAGAGACAGCCTCTTCCCACAAACACAATAATAAGGAAGAAGTTATGAGCCATGGTCTGCAGCACAGAGAAAGAGGCAGAGAAATGTGAGGATTCTTCTCCTGGTGGATCCAAGAATGACTGAAAAGCTCACTAGAAAAACTACAGAAATTTTACTAGTGATAAAGGTGAATCAAAATACCAATCATATAATTTATCTTCAAATGTCATACAACAGATGCCTCTAGATATCTCTGAATTTGAACTTTCCCACTTTGCCCAAATCTCTTTTCCCTAAATAAAGGCAGATCACATCATCACCTGATCCACTCTTAAAGAGTGGATACAGGTGGGGAGGGGTGGGAAGAAGTGGTACCTAGAACTACCTTGAGTCATTCCATATCTAAGCATCCCTTGGGAGATGGACTATCCAAGAGTACACTGTGGAAACTCTTTTTACCTCAAACAACATCTAAGTTTAAGATCCAAGAGAGTGTGAAAACAAAACCAGACACAGGGCTGACCCAGGAGATCTTGAGCCTAATAAGGATGTTTCCCTGCCTAGGTTTGTTGACCTGCCATGACTCAGGATGGTTCCTCAGGTAAGTCATTAGCAAAACTTACTGTCTGCAGACACTGCTGTTGCTATTAAAAAGTAGGAAGTAATCACAAAACAGACAAAANCTTCTGCCCACTTGGATCTTACNTCATGATGGATCAGAGACAGAGAATCAACACACTCAATAACTATGGGAGAGAATATGTCCCTGTGCATGGAGAATGGGGATAGAGAGTGCAGAGAGAAACCAGCTTAAATCAGGAAGATGAGAGATGGTCCCCTAAGAATAGATTTGCTTCCTGTCAGGAAGGAAGCTGAGGGAACACACTCTGGGGATAACACATTAGGGTGGGAGAGTGTGCTGATACACGATAGAGGGGCTAATATGAAGTAGGCAAAGGAGACAGTCACAGACTAGTTCTAGGATAGGGAAGCAGGGCCACATCTATAGAGCGCTTCTGACTTTTACCCTAGGTAAAAATGGAAAGAGGGCATTTAATCACATCNCAGGCTTTGAATGGGGTGCTTTCTTACAAGTATTCTCTTTAATGGTACTGTGCTAGTTAGTTGCTCACTGTTTTGACCAAATTCCTAGAAAGAAAAAATTTAATGAAGGAAGGTTTCATTTTGGCTTCTAGTCTGAGGAGGTACAGTCAATCAGAGCAGGGAAGGGNCAGTGACATGAGCAGAAGGCACCTGGTCACAGTACATCAGAAACTTCCTTTTCCATGGAGCAGAGAGAGACAAATNGGTGAACAGCTCATGTCTTCCATTTCATTCAGTCTGGGACCCCAGCCCACAAGATAGTATCACCCATATCCAAGGTTGGTCTTCCCACCTCATTTAAACCATTCTGGAAATGTCCTGGAAATGTCCTCCTAGATATACCTAGAGATATGTTTCCATGGTGATTCTAAATCCAAGTTTATAAGGAAGACCAGGCATCCTTAGTAAGTACCAAACAGATATAATTAGCTCCTAAATTGGTTAAGACCAGCACACCCAGTACTCAGAACTAAAAGCTTGCCCCAAGTCACATAGCAAAGACACAAAGAGCCAAAGATACAAAGGAGAGTTCTGTTTACCAAACTTTACCTCCCTCCCCAAACACCATCTGCCTTGAAGAACCCTAAATGTGTGGTTCCTAACACAAGTGTGTATGTGAGTCACAGGAACCAGGTTTGAAATACTGATTTTGATGTCCCAGTCGAGATAACAGAGTCCAGATGTTTTTGGTGACGAGATTGTTTTTTGCAGGGACACCTCATGGGGATGAGCACATGAAGAAGAAGAACCTGGGAGTAAAACCACAACCATAAATCTGCACACAACTGACAGACTGGAGTGACAACAAATGGAACAACAAAAACAAAAGCTTAGTGTGCTTTGATTGGCTGTTCAGTTGATTGATTTCTTTCTTTCTTTATTGATTTTCACATATTTTAGCTATTGAGTGTCCAATACATGTACTTAGCAAAGGATTTTAAAAATAACCTTTCATGTTGTCNATTTCTTTCTTTCAGTAAATGCAACATTTGACCTGCCCAAAACAAAAACTCAAAACCANGGGGAACAATTGGTTTAAACTACTCAGAAGCTTTTGTGGTCTTCTCCCATGCCTCTACNGCACTATTTTTATAGCGAAGGAGTAAACCTGCTTTCTTAAGAAGTAATAAACCAATCCCTCAAGAAAGGCCGTGAACAACAGTTATTTTAAAAATCTAGACCAAAATATGTTCTTTACAATCATGTTTATAAACAATGTTTTATCTGTTGTAGTGATCATGGAATGGTTTTGAGACAAGCATTAAGGTCTCCTTAGCAGTAAAGGCAAATCCATGGTGAATCATAAGCTAGGCACAGGGCACAGAGTACCCCTTACTCTGGATGGATGAGTAGCTCTCCTGTTGGCCTGAGGGAGCCTGTATAGGGCATGAGGACTACTCAGTGACCTTTGTGATGCAGTTAAAATGATAATTCCAACAAGGAATACCTCAGCCTCTATCTAACCCCTCACTGTAAGAGCCACAAAAGCTGGCTGGGCAAAACAATNTAGGGCTATTCCTCCCTCAGGGCTCTTCCCTCTCTCCTGCGTTTTCCCCCACTTTTCCCCAATCAGTGTACATTTGCTCTGTGCACTTCTTGGATGGACTTCCTTATTTTGGGGGGAGTGAGACAAACTGGTTCTGGGTGGTTTGTGACCTTGTCTGTCATTCTAGCTCCCCAAGTTAAGCACACCAAGAACAGAAGGAAGCTCTGAGACACTCAAAAATATACACATCAATTGTTTTCTGGATTACTGAAATACAATGTATTTGAAATTATTTGTTTACACTGTCGCTGCAGCCATAGGCCATTATTATTCAACAAGGGANAGAATAGACACCATGCCACTATCAGGAGTTTAAGTATGTACTTTGTATTATAGATTAAAATATCTTCAAGTTATATTAAAAANAAGTCATTTACACATCAAGTGACATTTACTGGCATTTTTTTCTTTATATTTCTTGGTTCCCTCATCAANTCTACTTTAACNCTTTGTTCAGAAAACTGGCTTAGGACAGAAGCTACTAGTTCAGGGAAACTGAGATTTTTTTTCTCTACTTCTGTCACTTATAAAATGCAATTTTCAAGAAAAATATTCTAGAAAATATCTATTACTGAAAGACTNATGACAAAGAAATAAATATGTATTAATCTTCCTTTCTGTGGGAATGAGACTGTTTCTCTCAATTCTTTGGAGGATAGGTCNTATTCTCTAAAGAACCTCCTCAATGATGAAGTATCATTTCAGAAGCCCATACTTTTATAGAAAATAAGAAACTAAAAGATGAGACANGTAATTAAAAAGAGAGAAAATAAAGATCAATCATCATAGAAGGGCTCTATGTTGTGTTTTGAAAGTGTGTGACCTCAAACNATATTGGTGCATTCATGTCTAAACTACAGTGAATGGACTGAATTATTCCTGAATGGGAAGCACAACTGCATNCCCATGTAAGTGTAACAACTGTAAAAGAAAAGGCTGCTAACTGTGTCNGAGGTAACATTTTTAATGGCCAATCCTGGTCATTTTTTTTATGACTCCCAGATGAATTTCAGTCTGAAAAANNTTTTGAAATCAAGATGATAAACAATACATCTAATTGCTATATTAATGTTTTACACATTCTTAGATTGAGGGTTTCATTCCATTTAAAATTTACTTTTGAGTAACTAGAGAATTGACCCCAAGATCATGGTGTCACCTGTAAGAAAGGAATGGCACCCACATAACTGCCTGGCACCTTCTCCACCTCTCCTTGCTAAACTCTGTTCCGTTCTCTGAAGAGAGAAACAATGAATGCACCTTTTACAACAAAGCATTGCTTTGTTTCTTTCCATGAATGGTACATATAGCTCACCTTTCAAAATAATCTCTTTCCTGAAACAAAACAACCTTCCTTTCAAATTTATGGTCTTCTTTAAAGGGCTTGATTGTCAAGCTGAAAGTTCATTAATACCTTGGTTTCAAAGAACTTGATTAAAGCTGAAAAGTATAAGAGTTGAAAAATTAGAAAAATAGCATTGGATTGTCAATCTAAATCTAAATTAAAACTAAATCTAAAACTAATCTCAGCAAGTNTCTNGAAGGTAGAATTTTCTAAACAGAACCCAATAGTAGTTATTCTTTATACAGTATATATTCAACTGCTTTAGAATTTGCCTGTCCCAATNGCAAAAATAAACACATTTATTTTATTTTTAAAGAGCATGAAGTATGGCATACATACTATGNTGATATTAAAAATCCTTAAGAGATCATGTTTTATAAAAATAAAATATTTGTTAAATAAACCATCCTTTAAAACGTATTTAAATATCTGTATCTTAGAAACAAATACTGGATGATCTTCCAAGTTAAAATTCAGTTTTAACTGAGAATTAAATGAACAATCAGGATTTTTTTTTTCTGTGCCTGCCCTTCCCCCTTGATGGAATGAACCCACTTAAAGTTTGGAAAAATGTGTCATATTAAAAACAACCCCCATCTCAGCTGCCACACAAAACACCCCCAGACCTCAGGAAACCACTAGGCTCATTCACCTTGACCTTTGGCCTCTCGCACATTCTAACATTCAGCTTTCTTCCCTCTGTCCATCTGCTTGAGCCATTAGCAAAGTTCATTTGCAAGGGCTCTTACAAGTGAGCCAGCTGTCATCGACGCATTTAAACTCTGCCTCCAGTTTCCACAGAATCATGTGTTTGCCCACAGGTCTCATTAAATGCAGGGAAGGGACGCAGAGCCATTTGAAAAGGCTCTGNAGGAGCAAACAGCCTTGCAGAAGGGTGGTCCAAAGGCCCTCGGACTAATTTACTTCCTTACCATTCTCTTTGCAGGCTACTGGGACATTTTCTACAGAGAAGCACAAGAAATGGAGGTTTTATGCAAGGCAAGTCTGCAAGGGANAGCATAACAATCTCTCCTTTCCAAATCGCTCCCTTTAACAGGGAGTTCTAGAAATACAAATCCACAAAGACTGTTGCATGAGTTCCCATTGCTTGATTTGATTTAAGAAACAAATGAATCATCATGATCATGTCTTGATCTCACCAGCAATGGACCAGCAGAGGAAGAAATCCAAAGAAATGGCTAGATGCAAAGTCAGAATTATCAAACCTACTGCTCAGAGGTTAATTGAACTGTCTTTAAGAAAGCACAAAAAACCAAATGCAATCATGTCTACTTCCGTACAGTAGAAAGGGTTAAAATACTAGGCTTCCAAGTGAGCAGGATATGAAATTTAAAGGTCCATTCTAAGGGCTAAGGCCAGGAAGCAATTAACACCAGGCAAAGCAGGAAAATTGGAGTGGGGATCAGGGCATTTGGGCTTCCATTTTTCATAAATGCTGTATACATATTTTGGCTGGTCTCCTAAAATACCTTTCATTTTCCATCAGTCTACTGAGACTGAAGTCAGACTATAAAATCACTCACAATGAATATTAACCAGGGCACACGCTGCTGAATCTCGCCCATCAAGGGAATGATCAGACACACAAATTAACTAGAAGTTTAGGCGGCTTCACTAGGCCATCATTGGAAGAGCTGTATCTGAACCAAGGCAATTTGCTTCAAAGGCAAAATTAGCAGAGGCATTCCTCAAAGTGTTTCTGGAAGATACACTGCTCTTGTGTGGTCAGAATCCATTGTTATAAGTAAATATCAAACATAAATAACTTAAAGTGAGAAAAGATTCATTTCAGTCTACGGTTTCAGAAGTTTCACTCCACAGCCACTTGGTTTCAGATTTCTGGACCTGTGGTGAGGCTGAATGTCACAGCATCAATAGCATATGACAGAGGCTTTGCAACTCAAAATAGCCAGGGAAGCAGAATGAAAAAGCCAGAAAGGGGCCCAGAGCGAGATCAAGCCCAAAGAGCACACTCCTGTTGACATACTTCCTCTAGCAAGATCCAACCTCCTAAACTTTCCATACACCCCTAATATAGCACCATCAGTTGAGGGCCACTGTAGCCAGTATATGAGCTCCTGGTGGGGAAGGGGTACATTTCACAAACCATAACAGCTCTGACGAGACAAGTCACATGTCTCAGTCTCTTTCTGCCTGTCTTCAATAGGCATATATATATATGTATATATATATATATATGACTGGAACATGTCTGTGTTTCCATGCAGAGCACTCTGGGAAATCTGTTTGCTCCACATGTGCTTAATTTCAACTCAGTTTATGGTTCTCGGTATCTGCACATCGTTTTTCTTGATGACTTAGTCAGGGAATTCTCAACAGGAAATTTTAAGGTTAGTGGGCAAAGGAGTCTACAATAGACTGTTCTTTGCCTTTGCTCTGTCCTTAAAATCTGTGCCTTCTCTGGATGTCTAAGATGGCCTCAGAGAAAAGGCATGTCTTCTACCCTCTGAGCCTTTTGCTACTTCNGAGAGACTAAATGTANAAATTGGCAATGCTCAAATCCTACATAAAAATAAAATGGAATTCCAATACCCAGACTACATCAGCCTGCCCAGCAAACCCATCCTCTCATCTTAGTAAGTTTCCAGGTAAGAAGCCAGGCTGTCCACCATAGGTCAGGCTTGTAGTAAGTCAAACCACAGCATGAGAAACAATCAGAAGTCAAGCAGCAAACTCCATAAATATCAGCTCCAAACAACTAGGATTAGCTTCCCTAATTTGGGTCCCATTTGCATCTTACAAACCTACTAGTGAAAGCTAAGTGTATGTATTACTATCAATTACCTAAAATGCCCAGGTTCAAGCCAGCCTGTCCCTATAGCTTCCCCACACTAAACAACTGCCAATCAGGGCTTACTTAGAACTTCTCCTTTCCCAATTACAAGCTTTTCCTTGTCTGCCTGCCTTTAAGTCTCTCTATAAAAATGCACACAACATTGGATAGCTC
>LZPO01044620.1:73961-84895 GCA_001675575.1 Neotoma lepida
GGTAGCCCAGGCTGGCCTCGAACTCACGAGATCCGACTGCCTCTGCCTCCCGAGTGCTGGGATTAAAGGCGTGCGCCACCACCGCCACCACCGCCCAGCCCAGGTGCCATTTTGGATGAAGAGTGCCCTGAAGTTGAATAACCCTACAGTCTGATAGAGGAGGCAGGCAGGGAACAGCGCATTTCCAGATTTCATGGTCTTTCTGAATCCAGTGTGCCATCCCATCTAGACTTTGTAAAGCTAGCATCAGTAACTATTGAAATCTTGGACTAACAACCATCATGTATACTGTATGTTCTTCACATTATGAACTTATATTTTAGAACCCAAGGAAACCATTTCCAATATGTGGCTTTGGGAAGTGTGATGATTAGCATTAAGGGTCAATCTAACAGTCTGGAATCACCTAGAAGATAGACTCTGGCCATGCCTGTGGGGAATTATCTTAATTACGTTAAACGACTGTGTACAGGACTGTTTCCTGGGGGAGGGATCCTGGACTGTGTAAGGTTGAGAAAGTAACTGAGCATAACATTCCTTGTACTCTGTTTCTTGACCATGGCTCCTGCTGCCTTGACTTCCCAGCATGATGAACTGTGCCCTTGAACTGTGAACTCAAACTGAATCCTTTCTCCCTTAAGTTGCCCCTGTCATGATGTTTGATCACAGAAACAGGAAAAGAAATTAATACAAGCAGTCTTTTACCTTGAATTTCCCATTTTGTTATAGAGAAGAACAAATTCCCCACCTTCTCATTTTGTGTTTGAGCAATTGAATTGGCTCAAACTCATAAAGATGCTTTGAAATTTGCAAAGCACAAAAGGAGTGTGTTGTTTGGTTTATGTCAACTTGACATAGCTAGAGTCATTTTGGAAGAGGGANCCACAGTTGAAAAATGCCTCACAAGACTGGCCTATGGTAAGCCTGTGGTGTGTTTTCTTGACTGATGATTGATGAGGGTGGGCCCAGCCCACTGTGTGAAGTACTACCCATGAGCAGGTGGTGCTGGGGGCTTTAAGAAAGCTGGCTGAGCAAGTAGTGGGGGAATAATCCAGTAAGCGGCATTCCTCCATGGCCTCTGCTTCAGTTTCTACCTCTAGGTTCCTGTCTTCAGTTCCTGTCCTGACTTTCCTCAGTGAAAGAGTGTGACATGAGAGTTTTAAGCTTATATAAACCCTTTCCTCTACATCTTGTTTTGGTCATGGTGTTTAATCACAGCAATGGAAACCTACCTAAGCCAAGGAGCAAATGTAAAGCTTTGAAGAGATGAAGCCATAGGCCAAACAGCCTAGACTTTTAAAACAGTGTATTTAAGTAGGCTGTATCTGTAATAATCCATAAATTCCACAGAACACACTCACCAAAACGGAGTTACTGAGAAACCATGTGTACAAGATGTTCCTACATCAGAAGCCAAGACAATAAAAAAGACAGCACACTGACGGAGCATTTTGTTACTCAAGTGGATTAAAATAGCTGCAGGCAATTTCCAATCTACAGGAGATTGCTTCTCTTACAGCCAGAGCTTTGCATCTCAGTGGTCACTTTTCTCCCTGAAATTCCTGCTGTCCTTCATCCACATTCTAGCTGACCTCCTTCCCTTTAGACGGTGATCACCTTCATCCACAACATTGCCTCAAAGTCCAAAAGCACCAACCCACTGAGAATGCTCTCCAGATAAACAGTTGTATTCCTTTAATGATGAAAAGTCTTCTCGGAAGATGTCCCTACAATCTGTCACTGGACATACCTCAAGGCTGTCTGATGGCCATGAAGGAATGAATGATGGCTACTGTCTTTGGAGGACCCGTGGTTTGTTTATTACAATAGTCTTCCTGAGAAATCTCTATACTTTAATGGGCAACCTAGACACATTCTTCCACCAGTGATGTTAGGGCCTTCATCCCAGTTGGGTCACCTAACACTACATACAACATCACTTATTTAAAGATATGCTATGGTCCCAGAAAGAAACAGAAATTTCTTGACAGGACAGAGAAGACCTTCCAAGGTTTCCCATTGNAAACTGAAGTTCCCAGAAAAAGGCAGACCTGCATGTTCAACATTCTACAAGGCTAAATGATAGATCTGATCAGAACTTCTGTGATTTGTGGAGAGCTGAAAAGTCTCACATCCAGAACCAAACTACCTGGGACTATTTCATCCCCATAAATAGCTAGTTAAGGTGACTTAGCATCCCTATAATTATTAGGTAAATCCTTTGTAAATGTACAAACAGACCCAGGCATCCAACCAAAATGGCACCAGATAAGAGCTAAGGCCTACAATAGAGATTTCCTCACCTTTTATAACCCACCTACTTGATGTTTCCCAATGTATTTTAAAAGGTCTTTATTTATGACTTCATTTGTTCTATTACTATAAAAACAAACAAAAAAAATAACAACAAAAACTTCTTGAAATGGTTACTGTAGAATATTCCTTTACACCGTGTGAATATATATTACACCATGTGAATATCACTGTGATTGGTTTAATAAAAAAGCTAAACAGCCAGTAGCTAGGCAGGATTTTCAGGGCAGAGAGAACACTGGGGAGAAGAAGGGCTGAGTCTGAGGAGTCACCAGGCACAGAAGAAGCAGCATGGAAAGTACATAGATGAAGTAAATGAGTCTTGGGGCAGCAAAAAGATTACTAGAAATGAGTTAATTCAAGTTGTAAGATCTGGCTAAAAACAAGCCTAAGCGAATGGCCAAGCTTTCATAATGAATAAGAAGTCTCTGTGTGGTTATTTGGGAGGGGCTGGCAGGACAGAGCCGACTGAGGGTCCTGATGTAAAACTCTTAGTGTTACCGCACTAAGATATGGTCTCTCATACTTGACTCCAGAATAAAGTCTCTCCTATTCTCTTTGAGGTATGACTTTGGGTTTTTACATTGACATCATTAACTCTATTTCTACTGTCTCCACTAATCGAGTTATCTCTTCAATCTGACTAGGTTATCCACAATCCTACCTTTTGTTCAGTAAAATAAACTTTCATGTGTTGCCCTTTCTACAGGGAGTACCTGGCTTCTTTTTCCATAGAGACTCCCACTTCAAGCCAGATTTCATCCCTATTATGACAATTCATGACCCCAACTGGAGGGATTTCCAATAAATTCATACAAGGAGACTGTTCTGAAGTTGTATGCTTGTAAATCTCTACATAACATGGAATTCTCATAATCATTGTCTCCAGTGCCTAGGACATCANCCAGCACCTCTCAGACATTCAAATTCCACTGAGTACTTTAAAGCTTTGAAAGAGAACTTACTTGGTTCCATGAACCAACATCAAAGTCTTTTCTAAAAGCAACGGGGCAGAATAAAATATATAGGACACCAAGACTCCCTTTTGAATTGAATTTGAAAATCTTGGAGGAGAGATAGCTAGTGCAAGATGAAGCAATAAAAAAAAAACCTTTAATAAAAGTTAAGGTAGCCAATCCTTCAAGATTAATAGAATTCTGTTTAATTAATTAAAAGTTAATATTTGTTGCTTCACCCACATATGAATTTGGTATTCTCAATAAATATTAAAACTTCAGGGTAAAGTATTTTTAAATTAGAGCTGAGATTGGGGAGAAGGGGTGTTTGCAGTTTAATGTTTAGAAGGGATTTATTTTTAATCAAACAAATTCTATAGAATCAGATCAACTTCAAAGGTTTTCCTTGCCTATGACATCCACAATGATCAAAACAAAACACAATCTCTTCTGCTGTATACCTGAAGAGTTCTGAAAGAAGAAAAACTATACTTTTAAGTTCCTGATGATTTGATAGTGAGGTTAAATGGTTCTGAGAAAAAACAAGCTAAAAATCCAAGGATGAGATGAAAATATTAATATAGACATTATGTGTGTGTTTGTGTTTGTTTGATATTCCAGACACAGTGTCTCACTATGTAGTCTTGGCTGTCCTGGAATTCAGGATTTAGAGCAGGGTGGCCTCAAACTCCTCTGCCTCCAAAGTGCTGAGATTAAATGCCTGCAGCATTATGCCCAGTTGGCATCATGCCGTTTTTAGGAACCTATATGAGTATAAAATATACAGAGAGGCAGAAAGGGCAGTAGTGAGTACACCACACAGCCACCAAACACAGTTTCTAAAGATTTCTAGGATTTTTTTAAATGTGTGTGTCTTNTTGTTTTTTGTTGTTTTGCTTGTTTTTAACTGGGAGATAGAGGTCTTTGTCAAAGTGGAAGACTTTTAGTAGAGAGCAGAAACAACAGAGGAGATGGGACAAACTGACATGGCAACAACTGTAGNCAGAAAACAAGAAAGCCCATCATTCATCCAAAATATTTATATACAAACTTGAAACTAACCCCCGGTTCCTAATGGAATTCTCCNGATCACATTAGGAATAGCAACAATAACAGTAAAAATTTCAAAATAAAATAAAATAAAGAAAAGAAAAGAAAGATTTTGTAGCTTTCACAAGAGGTGCAAAAATTGGCTCAGTTCATGGAATTCACAAACTCACTGGAATGAAGCAGTATGCCCATAATTCCACCTTCGCCTTGCAACTCAGCTGTGTGATGTCTACCAAGTCAGGTCACCTTCCTGACTCATCTGTCTCCTCACCCATAACATTCAGCCCACAGCTTCCCTTACTGGAGGAGCTNTGGGCACCAGAACCTTCATTNATGTCAGTTCATGAATTTTGTAACTGTGGTCCTATTAACACCACCAGGAGCAGGCATCCCTTCATTAAAACAGTGCACCAGGCTGAGAAGATACAGTCAAGTCATCTTTTCCCCAGTGCCAAGCCTGTGTGGTGTGAGCCTTGAATGGAGGGCAAAGGATGTTCAGAAGGATGACTAATTTCTCCTTCTCCAAAGAGGTGTGAGCTTTTCTTCACTTTAACAGAATATTAAAATATGAATGGACTGAGCACAGGAATGACAGGCACATCCCCAAAGTGAATCACTACAAGAGTTCTTAAAGTAGAGCTGGAGATGCAGTAGAACTATCAGAGATCAGGAACCAGTGGAGTGTTTTAATATGTTTCTTGTTCAAAAGCCTTCTTGACATACTAGGTTCCACTAAAAACAAATAAATAAATAGCCCACCCCTTTTCCATCTTGTTCTTGTACTGCTCTTCAGAGGTTGCAAACATTGTCTCATTGAAGAGTAAAATGGCGACACTATTTTGAGTTTTTTTTTTTAATTTAGTCCCAAGGATGAAAATAACTTTTATGCCAAAGGACTTTTTAAATCTGTGATATTTGTCAAAGGAAGAGAAAATGACCCTGTGGACCTCCTGTTGGAAGGTCAGTGGCAGAGTCACCAGCTAGTCATAGGTCACTATTCCTGATGTGTCACAGATTGCCATGCACGTGATACAGTCATAAAGCCACAGTATGTTCATGATGGACAGACACACCACAGTGGGATGGGTACACGCATTCTGGGACTCCTTCATTCACACCACAGTTGCAAACACTGGGCCCTTGAGGACCATTNTGTAAATGAAAGAAACACAAGAGAACAATTGAAACATTGTTATTTAAATCCTGTGGCCCCTTCATATNTTGTATATGAATAATAGTTCAACTTCACAGAAATAAGACAAAAAGAAAGGAACACAGCTGCATTTATAAATGTTTAAACAAAGGAACAGGATGCAGGATAGACATTAAATAATCTATTTATCAAAACAGACAATAAAAAAGAAAAAAATGAATAAAACAGTCACTACTGAGTATGTACACATAGATAGCCTAGACAAAAAAGCAAATAACCAAACAGCCGTCTGGTTTTCATAGTTACCACGCTCATGAGTGATGACTGAGGAAAGAAGGTGGTACATGACAGTAGTTGAAAGAAAAGGAAATGGAAAAGAGAAAGAGGTTGAAAGTAGGGTTTTCATATACTATTTTAAGGAAATAGAATAGAAAAGTGATTTATTAATCCAGGTAATTTGTGTGTGATACCAAAAATAATGCAGAGCAAAACCAACCTCTTCATGAGAGATGTACATAACTGTTACACACAGGTGGCCACTGTCATGGCCTCACTGCCATGGCATTTCTGATTGGGAACTAAAACCCTGCTCTTCTAATCCACATCTGGCTGACCCAAGAGGAAACACCCTGTGTGTCTATCTTCCTTTTGTTGGAAATGATTGATTTTATTCTCTTTTGTCACTTCCTGTTCTGTGTATGGTGTGTGTGTGTGCGTGTTTGCACATGTGCATGGGTACAAATGTATGTGGAAGCCTGAGGCTGATGTTGGAAACCCTACCTCCACTTTATTCACAGAAGCAAGATCACTCCATGAAACCCAGGGATCACCTATATGACTTGTCTTACTAGCCAGCTTGCTCTAGGGATCCCCTGTCTCTCCCTTTGGAGGACAGAATTATAGGTTTGCCACCATGCTCACCCAGTATTTGTGTGGGTTCTGGGGATCAAACTCTGGTCCTTATGTTGTGAGGTAAAGACTTTAACCAATGAGCCACCTCCCCAGTCCCTGACATGGATATAAACAGAGTTTGAGACTGAAGAACTGCATCTTGTTTAGGGGCTGAAANATTCTATAATAAGTGCAGGGGAAACTAAATTAACTTCAGTTTCTAACCTGGGGAATGAGACTTTGGGCAGAAGATTCATTTGCTTTTTGGTATTATACAGCTAAAAAACACCCAGGATGCTGAGATGCTAGAGGCAGGCAGGAAAGTGCCCTGAGGTTTCTAATAGCTCTCATGTCTCTCATGGGGCCCTGGGGCAAGAAAGTATTAGAAGGTTTAGAATGGTGCTGGTGACCCTCTTGACAGGAGGAAATGATTAAAGGACCTGATGGCTTGAAGGTCATGGCTGGACCTACTTATGAAAACATCAAAAATTAAATAACATAGAAGCCACATGGGTCTAGCGGGGTCACAATATGTCCCAATGACAAAAGATAGGAGATAGTAAGAAAGAAATGGTTCTTTTTCCTATTGGTGAGAACAAAAATACACAGACATAAAAAGATTAGTTCATTCAACAATATTTCAGAATGGCCAGGAAAAGCTACAAATGACAGGTGGCACAACATTTACTTTTTGAAATAAAATTAATCCAAGGAAGAATACAATGTTCCAAAACCTAATATGCCATCTGCCACTGTGCCNAGTCTAAGTCAGACCAAGCAAACAGAAACAGAGAAACAGGCAGGACCCCACAGACACTAAAATGGTTTAAAATCAGACATGAAAGAATCAAAAGAAATTGAAACAAAAAAAGTTGAAGATAATTTTTCTTAATAAATATTCCTAAAATGAATGGGGTACCACTGATGACTCCTACTTTCAGGACATTATTTACATGGCCATCTTTCTATTGATAGAAACATTCTTAGATGGCATGAGTTCTGGAATATGTCTAAACAAAGTAGTCACAACTATTTAAATATAAAAAACTCTGATTTTTTGTTTTAATCAAACAAGATCTGGACTTGAAAAGATGAGAGAAGGGTAAGTGTACCGAAGGGGAGGGGANAGGGAGAGACAGAGACTGAAGGAGATGAATGGTGATTGTCCTAAGGAGGAAGAAAATGAGCCTGCAGCTTGCTAAAATGGCCAAGGAAAGGGAAATATTATCTCTTCTTGCATATACTTCGATTTTGCTGATAATTCTCCAACAAAGGTCTTTATCTCTTCTCTGCCTCTTATCTCTTTGTGACTACCCAACTAGGAGGAAGGGCATTGACAGTAGCATCAGGATTAATGTGGAATATAGGTTTTAGAGGTGAACTTTCAAATGAGCTCTTAAGCATGTTATCTATTTAAAAACAGCTCTGGCTCTCCCTCCTTGAAAATGTAGTTTCAAATGAGCACATCTCAGGAAGAGCAGGGATAAGGGCCCTTTCCATTGAAGTGATCAATACCTGATCCTTCCTCAGTCACCATCCCAAGGCCTTCAGCTTTGTTTTGCCTCTCAAAGGCATTCAGGTCGAGGACACTACAATAAAAAGGAAGAAGACATTCACAGGACAAATAGGTCANTTTCTTTGTTCAGAGAGGCAAATGCCTACACACTAAAATGCCTTCAAATGTGCACTACATGGTAGCATATGCTGAAAACATTTCCCAATCCACTGTATTTCATTCTCATTTTCCTAGAGGCAGACCAGCCAGCCTCTCCCCAGGACCCACAATGAATGATCTATGTGAAAGTCAAGTATAAGGTTCATAGATTCCAGCTCACAGAGAACATTACTGTTAACAAGTGCNCAGAAATACAATGGTTGTGTTTCTGCAATTGGAACTGCTTGCATTAAACTTGTATCAAGCTTGTCAATCAAATGTTCTCTGAGTGATTCTAAACAATGTAAAAAATGGAAAATGACTATTNCAATGAGATGATTAGAGATTACTATGAAAACAAAATGAGAAATGTCCCCTTTAAAATGACTTTCAAAGTTCTCAAATAATACTCTATAGAATTTTCTGTTTTACCTTNTCTTAAAACAAAACAAAACTGTAAGGCTTATTTTCAAGTATGGAGAATNTACTTCATTCTCAAAGGTCCCTATTTAAGCCCACAGACTCTGAAAACACCTACTAAAGTGTTACTTAAGACATTACTAACACTCTACAAACAGGACAGGCAACAAGACACCACCTACCAACTTTCTTAAAATCTTTGTTCATGAACGATTCTTCTTTGTCTAATAATTGTTGTGCAATACCAAACAAACACTTTGAATCACAGCCACTGTGTAAAGCAGGACCAACCACACATCCTCACCTACAAGACTGCATGAGGCCCGCCAGGCTCTGGAAGAAGCCTACATCCTTCTTCTCCTTCAGGTAGTCCAGCATCTTCTACAGAAACAGAAACAGAGAAAACACATGGTTGCTGAGCTCAAATGTGCTATTAGCTTTTAAAGTACAGAAACATGCAGAGACTCATCACTGGTTGAAATCCTGAGAATATGTGACTTTTGGACACTCAGCCTTCAGTGAGACATCTCTATCACTCCATCAGTGAACATCACAAAAGAAGGGAGAGAGAATGCAAGAGCCATGGGTGGAGAATGTGGAACACCATCTCCTGGATATGATGTGGTCTTACACTCTAGCTCTCAGCTGCTGTGATTACTTGCACAAGCCCTGTACAAATTGGGANAGTCAACATTCCATCATGGAGGGGACTATGGGCCCTTCCTTCCATAAGGATCTTTAGGTAGTTAATGATGGCTAGAGGAGGGAAAGTCATTTTCTTCGGTGGTACAACTGCTGGCAAGTTGCNTGTGCTCCTGTGAGGAACTTCACCAGTGCTCCTGTGAGTAACTAAACCCTAATTAAACTCACTGGGCCATCAAAAGAAAAAGATAAGAAAGCAGAAGAGGAACTATCTGGGAAAAGGAAGGGGAACAGTGGGAATGGGANGGGGGCAAGAGAGGGTAACAGGGCTGAATATGTTCAAAATATTATATATATTATATATGTATACATGTATGTATGCAAATGTCATAATGAAACCCACTATTATGTACAAATATGTGCTCATAAAGTGTGTATAAATAAATAATCAAGTCATGCTTTCTATTCTCAAACAAAGGTTTAAAAGAAGTCCATCACACAAATATTACTATTGCTCTCTTTCCCATGGCATAATGTAACCATTGTAAGAAGGCTGATGTACACTGGTAGGTGTGCCTGTAGCTGATNGTGAGCAACCATGAGCACCATGTTGGGAGAATGATACTGGTAATTCATTCCTGCCACTGCTTAAGTATTTAGACATTCAGATTTCTAGCACACATAAACCTGAAGGTTCATGTGGACATTGTGCACAGGGTTCCAGTCAAAGNTTGGTTCTATAAGCAGCGTCAGCAACAGAGAGCTGGAGGAACCTGATGTGGTAGAGCCATAGTTTTTACCACCNCAGTCGCAGAATCTGAAGTANAGCAGGAACCAGGGACCCATTCAGTGATTCTTCTNCATTCTCAGAGGGGATGTTCAGGGTCCATAATCAATATTTTGGTTAATCATGAATTCAAAATATGCTAAAGCANTGGNTAGGTCTGTCTTGTCAGTTGCTCATTACACAGCATCACAAAACAGCTAACCCTAATGAGGATATTATGTTTGAGGGATTTCAAATAAAAAGTATACCTCTCCCTCTATACATGATGGNTCCATTTTGGATTTTTCAACTTTATGATGCTGCAANAGGGATACACATTCCATAGAATANACACCCTGAATTTGAGATTTTTATTCTTTTCCNAGCATGGCTATGTGCAGTGTGATACTCTCACACAAAGCTAGGGGCACCAGAGAACTATGGTTCTGCCTTCAAGGGACTGGGACCAGAGAGCAAATAACNCAGCCTCTAACTACATACTGTGTTGTGGAGCTATGTCATCTCATAGGACTGGGGTAGTTAATAATGCCATTTCAACACATGGTTTCAACCTGTGATGAATTTATCAAACAAAATCCCACTTCTAGTTGGGGAGCATCTGTATATATGAGATAACGGGCACACTCAAGGGTTAGGGGAAGGTACTGTTCTGCTACTTAAAAGTCAAGGNGACTGTGTGGAGGAAAGGAAGACCTTNAGTGGGAAGAGGACAAGAGGGACCAATGAGAGGGCAAACACTGTCATAGAACACGAGGTATTGGAATAAAAATGTCCGTATGAAACTTAACACTTCANACAAGGGATATGTATGTACTTCATACAACTGCTAATGAAGTTTTTAAGGCAAATAGAAAATCATATTGTGTGGCTTGCTCAATGAAGTCAGTTACCTGCTGTACTGTGGAGTTCCCACCATTTAAAATAGCAATGCCCAGTTTCAAAGTAGCAGCCACCATTGGTCCAGTTTCACCTTAAAGACACAGAAACAATAGAATTNCATTTATTTCATGATGCTAACTTATGTTATCTCAAAAAACAAAGAAACATAAAAACCACAACACATTTTTT
>LZPO01044620.1:103212-116966 GCA_001675575.1 Neotoma lepida
GTTATATTTACCTTTGCCATAATATCTGCATATGCCATATATAGAAAATCTTCCTCCAGTTTGCTAGGAAACCAAGGGGGAAAGATCAATTCTTAAGTAGAAGGCATGTCATATGTAGAGAAATTATCCATATATAAAGTAACTGCTGTGTTTCAACACATACCCTTTTTTAACAGTTAAATGAACACAAAATGTAGGCAACAGTAAGCATCCAAAACCAAACCATTTTACAATCAGAAAGCAAAGGCCATCAAGGACTTCAGCAGATACAACACCCCCCCATGAACTTATGCCAGAGTTCTTCAAGTATGAGAACAAAGCTGGTCTATTACATACATGCAAATGTATATAAATGGAATAAGTAATTTTCTTCAAACTACAAAATGTGAAGAAGAGAACAAAAGCAAACTTAAGTGGCAAAGCTTTTGACAACAGAGTGATATTTGACATCTAAGGAAAGACTCAGCAAATTAAAATGTCATAGTTAAAAATAATAAATAACATGGCCAAGACAATGACTTTCAAAATTCAGAACAGGACAAAATATGTTCACTATTCATTTTCTAAAGAAGTATGGAAACTATTACTACATGAACAACTAAGTTTCTATCAAGAATGCTTAACATTTACAAATGTATTATAGCAGGTCCCAACTTCACTTATGAGAAATACCTCATTACCTGACCAGGCCAGAGAGAGAGTTTTCTACACTTATAGGATGAGATGGTTTTGTTAGTGGGGAATAATAAGAGACAGAAAACGTGAGTGAAAGGATGGACCACATTTGATGTTAGGAANGAGAGATAGATACAGATTGTTGTGGCATACAAAGAGACCACATGGTGCTTTCAGATCTGTGAGAAGACTTATATGGATGTATTAATAATTAAATAATCTCTNAAGAGAAAGAATAAGGCCTGGGGCCAAGGGCAAGAAATCAGCCAAAGGTTCTACAACCTTTACCATTCCCCACCCACAGAGCCTACACCTTTCAGTGCTCCCGGTAGGGAAAAGGAGCCAAGGCATCTTCATGGCAGCTTCTGAGGTTGAATTTGTCACATAACTCTACAGAGTTTGCTCTCAAGCTTTGGTGCATTTGTAGGACCAGGAGTGAAGGCAAGAAAAGTGGGCAATATCCTTGAAACAGATCTAAGAGATGCTACCAAGGGCCTCACCCAGTACCTAATGGCTTCCTAAGCCTCCTTAAGTGGGAGATACTCTCTAAAGAGATGCTGGGGGTCACTCTCACTATTCCATGCATTCTCAGCAATGGATTTTGCTTTCTATGAGTTATTTTTGTTTTATTTATAATGACAGTACGTGATAAAACCCTTTGTAAGATTCAGAATCAATAAAATCAGCCTAATACAGAGTTAAGAAAACCCAGAATTCCTTGATAGTGTTTTTTGGGGGAGAGGTGCATATGTGAGAAACATATATGCACGTATGGGGGTGTGTGCGGAGGTCAGAGGTCAACCTCAGGTGTCATCACTTCTTAGAAGCCATCCACTTCGGCTTTTAAGACAGGGTCTCTCACAGAAACTGGAGATCACTGAGTAGATCAGGTTTGCTGGCCAGNGAACCTGAGGAATCAGCCTGTTTTTCCTTCCCCAGTGCTGGGTTTCATCACCATATCTGGCTTTTGATGTGAGTTATGGGATAGAGCTCAGGTCCTCATGATTGCAAGGCAAGCACTTTATTAACTAAGCCATCTTCCCAGATCCTCACTGGTAGGGTTTAAAGATTCCCCCACCCCACAAGAAAAATGAATTGATGCTGATCTATGAGTTTATGTCGGACAGATCACATTGGTGAATTACTCCCTCTTTTGACAAGAANAGGATGTAACTGAGACATAAATAACTGACAGACAAGACTTAAATGTGGATTTCTTTATCAGCGTCTCCTAGGTCTGCTATTAACTCTCCCCACCATACCATTTCTCTGTTAAGGCCGTGCGGCTGAAGAGAAGAATGAGCTGATGGAGAGGATCAACTCTTTTCATGGCTTCATCTTCTTCTGGAGGGTCAGCACCTGGTTTCTGAAAAAAAAATCAGATGAATATAAAACATTTCTCATTTAAAACAAATATTTAAGACAGCATGGTGGCTTATATCTACAATGCCAGCTCTTAAGAGATGGAGACAGGAAGACCAAGGGGATTGCAAATTCAAAGCCAGCCTGTGCTACATAGTAATAGTGTTTCAATAACTAAAAACCAAAACAAAGAAAATGTAAGTGTTCACCCAAATCCAGGAGCAATAGGAAGGATGTGTGTTAAGCTGTGTGCATGCATATGTGTCCTTTGCATAATATATGATTTTTTGGGGGGATGGGTGAATGTGTGAGTATACACATGGGTGCATGGGTATATGTGTGGAGGTCAGAGGTCAATCTCACGTGTCATCATTCTTAGAAGCCATCCACTTTGGTTTCTGAGACAGGGACTCTCATTGAACCTGNAGCTCAGTGATTAGACTAGGTTTGCTGATCAGCGAACCCTGGGAATCAGCATATGATATGTATATAAGTGCATGTACATATGCACATGTGTGTTCTATGTGTTTTGTGACTATATAACATATAATACAATACAGATATAAATCCAACATGTACACTGATTACAATACTGGTGTAAAATAGAAAGCATTTAACAATTTGATCAAAAAGTAGTTGAACAAGAATAACCCACAAAATTTAAAAAGAAAACACTACTCTTTCCAGCAAGATTTAAAACTAAAAGAATATTTGGTACAGAGGAGAGTTCAGCTTCAGAAAGGGCAAAACATAAAATTTTATAATAAAATGTTGTCACATTATGCTAAACAATTAAGTCTACACAACAATATTTATCACATAAAGTNTTTTCTTGGCTTAAACAAAAAATGATGAACAAAGAACACAAAATGGATTAATGACTGAGTATGTACACATTTTTTCATTTTTATTTACTTTTAAAACAAAAAATAACATTAGATAAATCTTCATCATTAAGAAAAATTATTAACCATTTTTGTTGCCTGCAAAATTGATTGATCCTGGTTTTACTGAATGTTTTAATGGATTTTATGTCCCCAGAGGTATTATTTCCCATTCAGCCTGATTTTTTTTTTCTGTATCAAAGGAGATTCCTAACTGTGATTAGCAGTCAAATTGTATGAGATATCTAAATATTCTACAGTTGTTTTTATTGTAAATGCAAGTAGAATTCATAAAAAAGACAGTAATAGGGTTAGGGCTGGGGCTCAGTTGGTAGAGTGCTTGTCTGGCACAGATGAGGCCCTGGGGTAGATGCCCAGCACAGCATAAATTGGGTCTTGTGGCCCAAGTACAGAATCCCCAAACTCATGGGAGTGGAGACAGGAGAATCAGGAGTTCAAGNCTACCTTCGACTACATAGAGAGCTGGAAGCCAATTTGGGCAACATTGCCTGTTTGAAAGAGATGGGAAGGGCAATCAGAGTTAGGTTTGTAGATATTGTGTACATTTCTTTATAACTCTTGTGATTTCAAGAGATCTTTAACTTGGAAATCGTAATGTCTCCAGCAACTCTACAGACTTCTGTGGGACTTGTGCTTAAAAATTCATTTGGAAAGATGGTTTAACACAGTAGCTTAACTTATAAAAGATGTTGATGTTCCCCAGTCCTCCAGGGTGTAGCACCCACCAGAATACAACCTCCCTCCTGGCACTGTCAGAGGGAAGTTCTACCTGCTGAGTACCATGCTTATCCCAACTTCCTCCTCCTCCATGTGCACTCCACTTATGAGAAATACCTCATTACCTGACCAGACTAGACAGACAGCTGTTCTATGCTTACAGGATGAGAGGGTTTTGTAAGTGGGAAATGTGAGGGAAAGGATGGACCACATTTGATGTTAAGAAAGAGAGATGTAGATTGCTGTGGCATGCAAAGAGACCACATGGTGCTTCTAGATCTGTGAGCAGACCTGTGTGGATGTGCATCTTCTGACCCAGGGTCTATGCGAGCACCTGTGTGGATATGCATCTTCTGACCCAGGGTCTATGAGAGGACCTGTGTGGATGTGCATCCTGACCTAAGGTCTATGAGAGGACCTGTGTGGATGTGCATCTTCTGACCCAGGGTCTATGAGAGGACCTGTGTGGATGTGCATCCTGACCTAAGGTCTATGAGAGGACCTCAGTGGATGTGCATTGTCTGACCTAGGGTCTTTGAGAGAACCTGTGTGAATGTGCATCTTCTGACCTAGGTTCTATGAGAGGACCTGTGTGGATATGCATCTTCTGATCTAGGATGTGTGAGAAGATCCCTGTGGATGTGCATCTTCTGACCTGTTTACTTTTGAAAATCAGCAACAGTCTGTTAGTCTTCAACTTACTTGGTGTGGATAATTTCTTTTATATTTTCATCTTGGCTTTAATATGGATAGGGTTTTGAGGAACAGTTTAAGAGACTATCTGAACCATATTTAGTTAATAAAATAACCCATGCTTTTCATTTTATATTCTGAATTATTTGATATTGATAGTTATGTATTTTGGAAAATAAAAGAGGGGGATTTTTGTCATAGACAGTAAATGTGGCAACAGTAGAAATTAAAAAGTTTCCTAAGACCAATGTACAGTGTAATGATTTTCCTTCAATCCTCTTTCATTTTATAACCCCATTAAAAACTTACCGCCAAATCTTCAATCAATTTATCCTCAAAGTAATGCTCCTCTGTTTCAATCCAAGACTTTTCATATCCCTGAAGAAAAAGATTGACAGCTCGATGCCTAAAAGATAAACACAATGTCAAACAAAGGGATTTAAAATATTTGAACAAGAATTCAATAGGACTTTATTATCAGATTATCTGTGTACTAAAATATAAAATAAAAATAAATGTCCTGTTACAGATTCTTCTCTTCATAGACAATTCCTTGTGCCAAATAAAGGGAGGTTTCTCAGCTCACATATTGGCTCTGGGTTTAATCTCAGTTCAGACGTTTCTAAGCTCTGTAACATGTTAGACTTTCAATCTTCACACTTCTCATACATACAACATCTACATCTACATCTTATAAGACTTAAAGTGAGATAAAGGGTAGGAAAGTACATTAGATAGATGTAAGTTAAATGGTGGCTATTATTTCCTGCTGTGATCTTTGCTAAATAATATAAGCCAACAGAAGCCTTAGCCTATACTCAAATTAACTTCAAACAGGCTCTGGCGATTCTAGAGTGGAATGGATTATGTGAACTTTCTACAACTGTATGAATGAATATGAAATCTTGGAGCACTGATTTAAAAAAAAATGTCCACCTGAAGTTGAAGAGGTGGCTCTGTGGTGTGCACTTGCTGCTTGTTCCTCCAGAGGATCCAAGCTCAGTTCCCAGGACCCATAGCAGGTAGCTTATGACCACCTGTAATTCAGCTCTAGGAGGTCTGATGCCCTCTTCTGGCCTCTGTGGTTACTGAATATATGTGCAACACCACATCCACCCCTGCACATCACACACACACACACACACACACACACACGTAAAAATGAAATAAATTTCAAAAATATATTTACCTATCAAGTTCAAATAAAAATCAGTGAAGACTAGAAGAGTCAATGAAACACATCATGGTGCTGAGAGAAATGGGTAAGATTTAAGTGAGAAAGGTCAAAAGAATAGTAAGTGGACATCATGTTAGAAGTAACAGAATGATATCTTATGAGGGAAGCCTGCATTCAACAATAACAGAGGTGTGTTAGGAAAGCAAGAGGCAGAACGGCCAGATGGNTTTAAGAAGAGTCTGGAAAATAGGAGAGAAACTAATAACATTTGGAAACACTAGAAATCACTGTAAATTCCTGCACATGAGAAAGGCAAGCCAAAGGATGTTTTCAACTGCTTTCAGGACCTCAGAGTCATGCACACAGCTTTTAGACTTTTAAACAGACAACATGTTCAGGCCTCAGGGAAATCCAGATTCACCTAGCTCAGCTCAGATGCTCCTGAAATGGTTTAAGTGATGTCTTTGTAAGATTAAACCTTTCTGCATTATGTTAGAAATTCACTGAATGGCAAGGCACTGGTTGCTGTCCAGGGTTAGGAAAAATAGAAACTTCAAATTATATTGGATCTTAAAGTGGGAACCAGAGAGGCAAGCAGCCTGAATACCATAGCACAATATAACAACCAGAAGATGTAATCTTGCTGTATAAACATACAGAAGGAAGGAGCTGANTTATAAGATCAGAGATGTTCCAAAAGGAGATACAGTTGAGCTGAGCCCTTTTTACAAGACATTGATGTGGTGGCTTGGATGAGAAATATCCCCCACAGTCCTGGGAATGTGGATACTTGCCTCTAGTTGGTAGAGCTGTTTGGGGAGGTGTGGCCTTATTGGAGAAACGTGCTTTTGGGGTTGTGCTTTGAGAGTTTTAAGACTCACACCATTTCTAATTTCTCTCTGCTTTGTGCTTGCAGCTCAAGATGTGAGATCTCAGCTTGCTACTCCATCTGCCATGTCTGTCACTCCTCTTCATGATGGACTCTTACACCTCTGGAACCTTAGGCCCACATAAACNTTTTTGTCTCTAAGTTACCTTTGGTCTTGATGTTTTATCAGAGTAATAGAAAGGTAACCAAATACAGTAGGGATATGATTACTTGTAGAAAGTTAAGAGTAGCAAAGAGCCCAATGCTTTGGGAGACTATCCAGGAAGCTGTAACAGGTCATCAAGCCAGACTTGAATGCACTATGTTATATCTCTATTAACAAGTGCATTGTTTTAATCCTAAGAGAACAGTGATGGGTCTACTGGGTTCATTTTGTCATACCTGTAAGTCAGAAGAGTATCTTTTCTTTTCTCTGTATGAGAACAATTATACAAATAGTAGCCATGGNTAGCATCTACTGCGATCAGCATACTGACAAGCACTCTGTATATGTTAGTTCATCAGTCTGTCTTTGTACTTTATGNGATCAGTCCTACCACAGTCCAGAAAGGGAAACCATAGTGAAGTGAAGGATTCAAACTGACCAATGTTGTGCAATACAGAAACTGAAGTTGAAATCTGAGCAACTGGACTTCAAAGAATGTTTCCAATCACACTGCATGTCCTCCCCTATGTGAGCAGATATTCCTCAATATATATCATTTTTAAGTGACAATACAAACTATGGTTCTCTAAACAAACAAAAACCTTGAACAGAGGAAAACAAACTGATNAGTTGTAAGAACCAATAACCCTCTCCTATTCATCTACAGGATAGATTATCATTGTCATCCATTATTTANAGAAAAAAATCAATCTCCTTTAAACATTTGAAAAATTCTGACCTTGGCAAATTGTACAAGGGGGCCATTCGGAAGCAGGCGACGACAGCTCTTTTTCTCTGCTTAGAGAGTAGTTTGTGCCACACAGCCTTCTTTGATCTCTGAGGATGTTCCACCTGAGGTAGAATGGCACAAATAAACAATAAACATACATTTACATCCTCAATCCACCCTCAAGAGTGTGATATTAGCAGATAATCAGCTGCGTCTTTTAAATTTATTTCAAATTGCCTAACAATTATTTTGGTTAGGACTATATCCTCAGAGTTACCCAAAGCTAAATTTGAATGGTACTTAGTAAAAATTACCTATTTTCCAAACAGCTTGTAGCTCCCAAGCCTTGTTATCTTTAAAATCAAAGAAACCAAAAAGTATTCTACATAAAATCATTTTGCATCATTCTCAAAATTGTAAGTACTTTAAGTTTTTTAATCTCATGTGTATGCATGCCTATTTGTACATAGGTGCATGTACACACATGTGAGCATGCATATAGAGGCCAGTGAACAACCTTGGGTGTCATTCCTCAGTTGCCATCTACCTCGTTTTCTAAGGTAAGATCTCACATTGGCCTGGAATTCACCAAGCAGTCTAGGTTAGATGGCACGTGAGCCCCAGGAAGCTGTCTGCCTCCTTCCCNTAGACAAGGTCTCTCACTGGCCTAGAACTTACCAACTAGGATAGGTTGGCTGGCCAGTGAGTCCCAAAGATCTGGGTCTCTCTGTCTCCCAAGTGCTGGAATTACAAGCACTTATTACCAGGCCCAGCTTTTTAAATGTGGGTTCTGATGACCAAACTCAGGTCCTNGTTCATTTCTCTAATCCCCTTTGCGGGATGCTTTGTTTTGTTTCCCACATAGAAATGTACTCACTTACATATCTATTGAAACTACTTTTATTATAAGTATTGGAACCACAAATATGAGCAGTATTAATGAAAAGCCTACTGCTCTTTAATAAAAGGAGATAACAAGGCTTTGTGAACTCAGTACCAGGAGTAAGTAGAAGGATTTAATATTANAAAAGTACTAAANTATGAAGCTGTTTTTGTTAGACAAGATAAATGAGAGTTTGAAAGTTACAAGAAATGATGCTATTCATTTGAATAATGGTGCTTGAAACTTCCAGAGAAAAAAAGGAGATTAATCATAAGTATTAGAAAGAAGATAAATTCCCAATATGGTTTTGTCAATTAATTAGTATTCTCTAGGCAATGGAGCACTGTACTTCCCAGACTGAAATATCTCCGGCCTGTATACTCAGTACACTTAGATTTCTGTAAAAAATGAAAATGTTCTATTAGCCCAAAGTGAAGCCAAATATATTATGCTTTGTAATAAATGCTTGGAATATGAATACAGTAATTCTTGAAAACATTAAGACTGACTGAGCCATTGCAGACATTTTAACACGGTGACCTAACTGACAAGCACTTATTTCTCTGTCCTCCATAAGATCAATGTAACGATCTCATAGCAAATGTCCACTTCAATTGTCTTCTTGATGGGAGTATTTGGTGAAATTAACTCTTATTGAGGATAGTGGAGATTAAAACAGAACCAAGAGCTGAGCTATTCAACAAGAGCCAATGTATCCCAATATAAAATTCCACTTTGAGGTCTGAGACTTTAAAGGCAGCAGTTTTGATAAATACATGGTATTCTGCTAAATATGATGAAAACCCATAGATTTATATGAAGCTCTTTAGCACTTGAGATACAATTGTGAGCTGGACAGAAAAGGATCCAACTGACATCTAGCCTCAAAATTTGTCAAAGAATCATACAAGGAAAAATTTAAGTAGTGGGACAGGCTACTTGGAACCATCTTCACATGTTATTTAACCAGTCAAGGCAAGGATAGATGTTCAAACAATATCTAGTATAAATCAAAGCAACATGTTTATTAATATTGTAGTTATATATGCAAATGTGGCTAAAGGGGATAGAAAATCAAAACTTAATCCTTACAGCANAAAGGTAGAAAGGTTCATGGGATGACACAGGGAATTTATTATTTCAGATTCAGTATTAAGAAAGCATATCACACAGGTACTGTCAGAGACCCACTAGCAGGCAACTCTAGCCTCTCACTCTGCTGTAATGTTTTTTTCTAAGTATTTATTTCATTTGTGCATGTTGAATACATACATACACGTGCATGGGTGGATGCACATGCCAATATGTTTGTGAACAGAGGGCAGAGATCAGTNTATTTTTAACCCTCTGCACTTTAGTATTTGAGGCAGGATCTCTCACTGAACTTGTAGGTCAGTGAACCTCAGGTAGGCTGCCTAAACAGTAAGTCCTCATGACCTCCCTGTCCCTGCCCCATCCCAGTGCTGTAGTTACAGATATGTGCCACCATATTCAGCCTTTACATGGGTGCTGGGGATCTGAACTCAGGTCCTCATGNTTTCACAGCAAACATTTTACCTGTCGAGGCATCTCTCCAGCCCTCTAATGTTATCACGTTGACTAGAGGTCATGTTTAAAAGAGAACATGTTTATTTGTGTATAGTGTAAGTTTCACTTAACGGATCTAAACTTTATACAAGCAGATTCATATATGTATATGGAAACATGTATTTTGTAAAGGACTGTTTTTAATAAAATATAAACATACAATATAACCTTCTAATTGAGAGTGTCTCAAGAATTACTGCTTTGAAAATTGTTGAACTAAGGGAACAAAGTAGAGTCTAAAACATACAAGAACTTGGTAGTTAAAACAGAAGATGACTGTAAAACGACACAAAAATATTATCCTCATTTGAGGTTTTACTGTCAATGTATTATTTTTCTATAAATGTAATTTGCTCTTTATCTCACAGAGAAATTGTTCAAAAGTCTCTCATAAAACCAAAGGTAAAGCAAGTAAAAGAGAAAACACTTCAAGATATTAAACCAGCAAAAGACAAAATATCTCAGACATAATTTATATGAAGTTTTAAAATGATGTAAAAGTAAAATATTTGAAATCTGATATAACTCTGTGATACTTTGTTAGAAAGATTTAGAATAAAACTATACTACTAACAATCTATAGAANTTTAGAAAAGTTTGAAAAATATAATAAAATTGAAGGCCTTGATTTACTAAAACATGCTATCTACAAACGTCTCCAAAAACTAAAATCTTGGAAATAATGAATTATATGCTCATTGTGATCAATATTCTAAACATATATGGGGGTTGAGGGGACCACAGTTAAAAATTAATGTACATTTTAAAAATACTTCATGTGGTTAAGGTCATTATGATGGAATAAGCACAAAGATCTGACCTGTTCAAGATGAAAAAGTACATTTGCTATATCCAGGACACGCTCCACTGTCCTCTCTGGGTCTGAGGTGTCTTCTGTCCTGTTTGGCAAATCTTTATAGAGAGCCATTTGCCACCTGATTGCAGGATCTTCCAACTGTGAGCAAGAAAACACAAGGTGGCAACTGAAGAGAGGAGGTATCCAGCATGATCACTAACTTGTCTACCATGACCACTAAGCACAAATAAGAGATTACTAAAACACCTGCAGAACTATAGCCACTGGACTGTGGGATAGCCCCTTTAATAAGATGCTACTATATCACTAAAACTTGCTGAGTAGATTTGAAACCTATATACAAATACACAAATAGACAACTGTGGGAGGAAATGGCAAGGTTAATTTTGTTTGATTGCTATAACCATTTCTCTATGTCTATTACATCTACATTTTATGATGCACATCTTAAATATATCACTAATTTTAAAATCAAACAAGNGCTATTTAGAGACCACAAATATATTCATGAAATTCTCATGTAGCAGAGAGGATAGGAATTATACTATTGTTTATCATTTTAATCAGGGTTATGGGGAAGACATATAAGGAACTNTTACATATGACCCTACTGTGTGAGTGATTGGGAATATTTCCCTAGAGTAGTTAAGATATGATTAGGGGGTAAACACATGGTGGGCAACTGGGGTGGAGGACATCAGCCTTGATGTCTTGAGGACCCTAAAACTCCCTGAAGCCACAGGAGACCCTTTGGGTTGTTTGGGAAAGTTACCAGTCACAGGGCCAGGAAACCACAGGCTAGAGGCCTTGGAACCCCCCAGGATTGTGTTTTTGATACCTTGATATGAAATGTCAACAAGAGTTCCAGACATTTTTCCTAAGACAGAAATTCAGAAAACTGCAACAGTAAGAATGGCTACATCTTCAGCAAATGTACCCCAGGAAGAATCATAAATGACACTTGTCTAGGCAACCTTCTTAGATGATTGAGCTCAAATCTTCTTAGATGATTGAGCTCAAATATTGAAGTAAGGAACATAGTTAAAATTTCAAGATTCAATCAGAAGACCAGGTAGTCTACCCATAAATCTCCACTCTCTCTGTTCCCCCAGCAAACCCAATCCCTAGGCTCATCCCCATTGCTGCAACTGAACACCAGCTGCAGCCTCCTTTCCCTCCTGTCCATGCCTGCTGTGGATTCCACAAACCCTCTCCTCCTAGCCTCTCCCTCATGCTTCTCATTGTTGGGTCCCAGCCTTCAACTCAGGTGGGACACTCCTTGCTCAACCACAGGCCACACCTGCTATAAAACCATGTAAGCTGCCTGTGGACCTTCTCTGCTCTCTCTGTTCCCCCAGCAGACCCAGTCCCTCAGGTTCATCCCAAGTGCTGGAGCAGAATACAACAGCAACCTTATTTCTGCCTTGACCATGTCTCCTGTGGATCCCACAGACCATCCTCTCCAGACCTCCCTGCCTCCANTCCTCACTGGATTCCAGCCTCCAATACCAGCAGGAATTCCTCCCTGTGGACATACCAGCTGAGGAGGGCAGTAAAACTGGCAACACACAACCATCATACTCCCTGAAAATTCATGGAGGAAACAGAAACCAAGGAATAACACACCATCCAACAAAAACAAACCCAGAAATCAGCACTTAGACCTATTTTCACTCCAAATCTAGATACATAGAAGCCAGTATAAGAACACAATCAATAACAGCCAGAGCAATATGTCCACTAGAGCTCAGCAGGCCCTGAATATTCCAACATAGCTGAAGCACAAGAAAAAGACCTTAAAACCAACTATATGAAGATGATAGAGGTCCTTAAAGAAGAAATGAATAAATCCTTTAAAAAATACAAGAAAACAAACAAAGAACAGTTGAAGGAAGCAAACTTGTTCAGGATCTGAAAATGGAAACAGAAACAATGAAGAAAACACAAACTGAAGGAATCTAGGAAATGAAAAATTTAGAAATTTAAACAGGAACTCCAGAGGCATGCTTCACCAACAAAATACAAGAGATAGAAGAGAGAATCTCAGGCACTGAAGATATTGGTTAAAGAAAATTGGTTAAAGATACATTGGTTAAAGAAAATGTTAAATCTAAATATTCCTGACAAAAAATATCCAGGAAATCTGGGACACCATGAAAAAACCAAATCTAAGAATAATAGGAATAGAGGAAGGAGAAAAATCCCAGCTCAAAGGCTCAGAAAATATTTTCAACAAAATCATAAAAGAAAATTTTCTTAACCTAAAGAAAAAGATGCCAATAAAGGTATAAGACACATACAGAACATATAATAGAGTGGACCAGAAAAGAAAGTACCTTGCCACATAATATTCAAAACATGAAATATGCAGAAAAAAGGATATTAAAAGCTATAATAAAAAAGTCCAAGTAACATATAAAGACTGACCTATTATAATTATACCTGATTTCTCAATGGATACTCTAATAGAAAGAACAGCCTGGACAGATGTGCTGCAGACTCTAAGAGACCACGCAGATGTTAGCCCAGACTGCTATACCAGCAAAACTTTTAATTACCATAGATGAAGAAAATAAATATTTCATGATAAAGTCAAATTTAAACAATATCTATCTAGGAGGTTAACTACACCCATGAAAATGTAACACACAAGAAAACACACACACACACACACACACATACACAGACACACACATATGCACACACCACTACCACCACCAAAAACAACAGTAACAAAATAATAGGAATCAACAATCATTGTCATTGATATCTCTCAATATCAGTGGTCTCAATTCCCCAATAAAAAGACACAGACTAACAGAATAGATGAGAAAATAAGAGCCATCTTTTTACTGTATCCAAGAAACATCTTAATATCAAGGATAGATATTACCTTAGGGGAAAAGGTTGGAAAAAGATATTCCAAGCAAATGGACCTAAGAAGCAGGTGATGTAGCCATTTTAATATCTAACAAAATAGACTTCAAATGAAAACTAATCAAAGGAGTTGGGAAAGGATACTTCATATTCATCAAAGGAAAACTCCATCAAGATGACATTTGAATTTTTTTATTTTGTTCATTTATTTATTTTTTTATTATTAAAAAGATCTTCCACTCCTTTTACATACCAACCTCAGATCCCCCTCTCCTCCCTCTTCCCGCCCCGCCAGCT
>LZPO01044620.1:117789-138238 GCA_001675575.1 Neotoma lepida
GTGGGTTCATCCCTGTGGACTCTCTGGGGCTTCCCTAGCACTCTGTTTCTCCCTATTCCCATGATTTCCCCATTTATCATGTTATCTCCTTCCTTGCTCTCTCTCTCTCTGTCCCTGTTCCAGCTTGAACCTTCTGCTTACATCTATGTCCCAAACACAAGGGCACCCAAGTTTGTAAAAGAAGCACTACAATAGTTTAAATCACATATTGATCCTCACACACCAATAGTGGNAGAATTCAATACCCCATTCTCATCAATGGTCAGGTCATCCAGACAAAAACTAAACAGAGAAATGCTGGAGCTAACAGACATTTAAACCAAATGGACCTAACAGATATTTATAGGACATTTCACCCAGTCACAAAAGAATATACCTTCTTTTTAGTACCTTATGGAACTTTCTCCAAAACTGACTACATACTCAGGAATAAAGCAAGTCTCAACTAACACAAGAAAATTGAAATAACTCCCTGCATGCTACTAGACCACCATGGATTAAAGCTGGATATCAACAACAATAGAAACATCAGAAATTTACAAACTCATGGAAATTCTCTACTGAATAAAAAATGTGTCAAGACAGACAGACAGAAAGAAATTAAAGATTGTCTAGAATTCTATGAAACTGAATACACAGCATACCCAAACTTATGGGACATAATGAAAGCAGTGCTATGAGGTAAGTTCATAACACTAAGTGCCTACATAAAAATAATCGAAGAGATCTCACACAAGCAATTTAACAGCACACTTGAAATATCTAGAACAAAAAGAAGTAATCACATGCAAGAGGAATAGATGGCAAGAAATAATCAAACTGAGGGCTGAAATCAATAAAACATAAATAAAGAAAACATACAAAAATCAATAAAATGAAGAGTTGTTTCTTTGAGAAAATCAACAAGATTTCCAAGCCCTTAGCCAAATTAACTAAAAGGTGAAGAGAGACTATCCAAAATAACAAAATCAGAAATGAAAAGGGGGACATAACAACAGACACCAAGGAAATGTAGAGAAAACTTAATCATATACTTTAAAAACCTGTATTCATTCCATGAAATTGGAAAATCTAAAAGAAATGAATAATTTTCTCAATAGGTGCTACTTACCAAAGTTAAATCAAGATCAGATAAACAATTTAAATACATTATAATCCCTAGTGAAATAGGAGTTTTTAAAAGCCTTCCAATAAAAAAAAAAGCCTAGTACCAGATGGTTTTAGTGCAGAATTCTACCTGACTTTCAAAGAAGAGTTAACACCAATACTCCTCAAATTCTTGCAGAAAATAGAAACAGAATATTGCCCAGTCCATTTTATGAGGCCACAGTTACCCTGATACCAAAAGTATGTAAAGATTCAACAAGAAAGAGAATTATAGACCAATTTCTCTTATGAACATAGATGTAAAAATACTCAATAAAATACTTGTAAACCAAATCCAAGAATGCATCAAAAAGATCATACACCATGATCAAATAGGCTTCATCCCGGAGATGCAGCAATGGTTCAATATACAAAAATCAGTAAATGTAATCCACCATATAAACAAACTGAAAGAAAAAAGTCACATGATCATCTCAGTAGATGCAGAAAAAGCCTTTGACAAAANATAGCACTCCTTCATGATAAAAGTTGTGGAGAGATTAGGGATACAAAGGACATACCTAAACATAATACAGGTAATTTACAGCAAGCCTGTAGCCAACATCAAATTAAATGGAGAGAAATTCAAAGCAATTCCACTAAAATCAGGAAAAAGACAAGGTTGTCCACTCTCTCCATATCTATTCAATATAGTACTTGAAATTTTAGCTAGAGCAATAAGACAATTAAAGGAGATCAAGGAGATACAAATTAGAAAGGAAGAAGTCAAAGTATCATTATTTGCAGATGATATAATATACATAAGTGACCAAAAAATTTCTACCAGGGAACTCCTAGAGTTAATAAACACTTTCAGCAAAGCAACTGGATACAAGATTAACTCCCAAAAATCAGTAGCCCTCCTATATACAAAATAACAAATGGAGCCAGGTGGTGGTGGTGCACACCTTTAATCCCAGCCCTTGGGAGACAGAGGCAGGAGGATCTCCATGAGTTCGAGGTCAGCCTGGTCTATAAAATGAGTTCCAGAACAGCCAGGGCTACACAGAGAAACCTTCTCTTGAAAAACAAAACATAACAAAAAAAATGACAAATGGACTCAGAAAGAAATCATGGAAATAACACCTTTCACAATAGCCTTAAATGATATCAAATATCTTGGGGTAACTCTAAACAAGCAAGTTAAAGACTTGTATGATAAAAAGTTCAAGTCTTTGAAGAAAGAAATTGAAGGTTGTTTAGGTTGTTGGTTACAAATTGTTATTGGTCATAGCTAATATCTTTCTAAAAGAAGAAAGGGGTATATNATATGGAAATATAGGATATAGATATGATAGGATAAAAGGGTAGATTGTTGAATCTACTTTTAAAGAGTAACTTGTTTGAAATGTTTTACATTGCTATAGATTTTAGTTGATTACAAATTTAAAGTTAATTTTGTTATACTGTATGTATCTTTCTACTCTTGTTTAAGGCATGTTTATGCAGCTCATTTAAAATTGTAATGTATAATTAAGAAATGCAGATTATTAGTCATTTATAATTATAGTCATTTAATTAAGTTTTCTAGGTATACATAGGTATATTTCAATTAGGTAGGTAATCTTCAAACACTTCAAAGACCTACANAATATGGCATTTAAAATATTTTAAAAACTTAGACCTTTTGGACAGTGAGACATGTCTGCTCCTGACAGCACCAATTTACTTCAAAGAGAAAGATGGGCATTGAAGACACTCCATATGGAGTTTATCTTCTTCTTGGCAAAAATAGCCATTGGGACAAGAAACTCTTCTTGCCTAGACTGCTTGAGAAACTATTATTTCGACTGAACATGCAGGANCCATAGGAAGGTAACCACTGAACTTTGCAAGACTAGATGGTCCTGCAGNTTCCTGCTTTGCAGAAGAAATTGCTAGACATTCTGCAGGACACAAAGAAAAATGACTGAGAAACTCTGGGCCTATAAGCTAAAGATGGATGCCTCAGTGATACAGAGGAACTTTGGGTGACTGTCCAGGCAGACAGTTGTCTCTGTCATTCTAGATTTTTNAAAGTTGCTTACAATATTCTTCCTGTTTACTTAGGTAGTATTATATCCTTCTGAGGTCTTTGATGTGGTTGAAGACTAGATAGTTTTATTTTTCCTTGGTTGTGATAAAAGATAAATTAGATATAAAACTTTGGACTCAAAAATATGGGATAGATAAAATATTTTCTTTATTTTTGCCAAATACAAATAGATATCATAAGTGTAACTCTTGCTAGATAATTGTTTTGTTTTNTGTAATTTTACTATGTTAAAGTTAAAACCTTCCCTTTAAATAGAAAGAAAAGGGGAAATGATGAGAATGTCTTTCTGAAAATGTGTTGCTCTGATTGGTTGATAAATAAAGCTGTTTGGCCAATGGTGAGGCAGAATAAGGTTAGGCAGGAGATTCGAAGGAGAAGGAGAAAAGCAGAGCAGGGGGACACCATTTCTAGAGAAGAACATGTAACAGCACACAGGTAAAGCCACAGAAAACGTGGCGACATAGATTTATAAAGATGGGTTGATTTGGGATGTAGGAGCTAGCTAGCAAGAAGCCTGCCACAGCCATGATTTAAAGATGATATAAGCCTCTGTGTGTTTACTTGGGTCAAAGTGGCTGTGGGAGCCAGGCGGGACCCGACAAACTTTGGACTACATATGGTATGTATCTCTTATAAGTGGATATTAGCTGTTAAGAAATTGATAACCAAGCTATATTCTGTACAGCCAGAGAGGTTAGGTTAAGAGGAAGACTCTAGAGGGGACTCATGGATCTCTCTGGGAAGGAAACATTCAATAGATTTTGTAGGTGAACTGTGGGTAGGTAGGGATGGGAGCAGGAGGGATCGGGTNGCAAGGGAAATGGGATGGAAGGATAGAGTGCAGGGACTTATGTCTGAAATTGAGGGGCCTTTGGGGGCAGTGTGGAAACCTACTACAGTGGAAACTTCCTGGAACCTATGGGGGTGATCCTAGTGAGGATTCCTGGTAATGGGAAATATGGAGTCTGAACTGGCCATCTCTTGTAGCCAGACAAGGCTCCCAGTAGCAAGACTGGGTTACACTCAGTTGAGTTGTTGGCCTGTGGGTTCTGTGGAGATTTNCAAACAACTCAGACTGCCACTAGGACAGAGGGCTGNTCTCTGCAAACTTACAGCAGAGCTCCATTGCCAAGGGCAATATCCACATAGCTCATTGGACTTGGAGAGGTCAAGCTGGTGCCTGCGCTGAGTCTTAACCCTTTTGTTCTAGTATCTTTGGTGTGGGAAGGTACTCTGAAGGCTACTGAAAGAGAAAGGTGGATACCAATCCAGCCACAAAACCANTGACCTACAATCTGTCCTTCCTGCAAGATGTGCTCGGGCAACNGTGGTGGAGAGCTTGTGGGAGTAGCCAACCAACGTCTAATTTAACTTGAGGCCCATCCAACATGAGGGAGCCCATGCCCAACACTGCTTATATGGCCAGGAACTGGACAGTGCATAGCTCAGAGACCTAGGGTCAAACCAAATACAACTGGATTAAAACAAGTAAATATATTGAAGAAATGATTCCTAATAATATTCTGCTATACTTATCAGAGAGGCTTCCTTTGGCAGCAGATGGGAGCAGATGCAGAGGCTCACACCAGACATTATGCAGAGTCTAAACTGGAGNTCTCCACCAGGTCCCTCCCCACAAAGACTGGGGAATCCCATAGAAGAGGGGGAAGAAAGACTGTAGGAGTCAGAGGGGATGGAGGACACCAGGAGAACATGGCCCACCAAATCAACTAAGCAGGGCTCATATGGGCTCACAGAGACTAATGTGGCAAGCATGGGGCCTGCAGAGGTCTGCACAAGGTTCTCTGCATTTATGTTGTGGCTGTTAGCTTGGTGTTTTGTGTGACTAACAGTGAGAACTGGTGTGTCTTTGACTCTTTTGCCTGTTCTTGGGACTCTTTTCCTCCTCTGGGGTTGCCTTGCCCAGCCTCAGTAGGAGGGCTTTTACCTTCTCTTATTTTANTTTGTTTTGTCATGTTTGGTTGCTGTCTCTTGGAGGCCTGCTGTTTTCTGAAGTGAGATGGANGGAGAGCAGATGCAGGGGAGAAGGGAGGTTGGGTAGAAGCTGTGAGGAGTGGAGGAAGGGGAAACTGCAGTCAGGATTATTTTATGAGGGAAGAATCTATTTTCAATTTTAAAAAAAGAAAGAAAAAGTAAAACAAACAAAAGGAAAAACAAAAAAGGATGCATTTAAGGTTTAAGGTTGAAGTGGAGACAGACAGAGGCAGCGATAGGGTAAAGATGAGCCTCACCCATCTCTACCCCACTCACACACTAACTGTTGAAAGATTTGTGTGTGTTTATAAATAATGAAATAGGCCCACAATTAACTTATGGAGTTTACAACACAGCAAATTCTCGATGGAATGAAGACTTTAAATAATATAAACCAATATAGCATATAAATTTTACACTCACCAAAAAGAAATCNGAACATTTTATTTGGTAATACTGTCATATTTTATAATAAAAATTCAAAGTGAAGTCTTTGTGATTTATTTTTTAATATTCTATTTCTTAAACTGTGTGTATGTGTGTCTCTATGCAGATGAGAGCATGTGCACCTGTGNTGTAGAAGACTGCATCAGATTCCCTGGTGTGAGTGTTGGAATCAAACTCCCCTGAAAGAACAGTTAAGTGTTAATGGCTGAACCAGCTCTCCAGCTTCAAAGATTTTTTCAAAATATTTTTTCTTCATGTTTTCCAGACAGACTATAAAATCATAAAACCTGATAGATACAAACATCTTAATGGGAGAAAAGCCTGTCATTTCAAAGAAATAAAACATAAGAGCCATGCCATTAAAAGTAGGCAAAACAATTTCCATCTCTTTCTCCTCCACTTTAGAATTTCCACTGGAAACAAAACTGGATTTTATGAAAAAGAAATAAACAGAGATCTTTTCAAACTTCCAAACTCCTAATAAGGCATAGCTTCAAATGACAGAAGTAACATTGAAGTGGAAGAAAACCCAGAGACAGAACTTCATATACAAATGACTTCTAAAAGCTATTTGTCCTTTGCTCAAAATAAAATGCTTCCTTCTATGTTTTCATATCAAAGGACTCTGTGCTTCATTCTTGTCCTATTCAATAATAGATGTTTTTAGATAAAGTGAAATCTTTCTGTTCTCTCTCATACAATGACTCCTCTAAGGCTTCTGCCTCCATCTGGTGTTTCCATGGAGTGTGAACATGAGGCTAGAGTGAGGCTGCTGCACAGTTGGGCCCCTGTGTCCATCTAGAGTTTAATAGGAGAGGCTCCCAGAGCAGAGAGAGGTGAGGGGGAAGGGACAGACTCTACCCAGGCAGTCCTCACACTAGATGAGGCAACAACACTCTTTCTCCAGTGCCTGTGTTTGGATGTAGCAAGGAATGGATACAGCAGTGAGGCCAAAGGCATCCAGNATTGGGAGAGTTAGGATAGCTGTGAGGCTGGCACCACCGAACCAGGCTTTGATGGGGACTGTCACATATCTAGGGAGAATGCAAGATCTCAAAGCCCAAGGGCTACATGACCACTTCCTGCCATGAGCACAGACCCTCAGAGCACTCAATAGGAATTATCCAAGTGGAGACACCCTAGGAACCCTTTTAGGGGTTCATGATACCATCTAACATCTGTCTGTAAAAACACTCATGTCTCTCACTGAATGGGAGCTTACAGTATAAACTCTGGGCCTGAGTTCAGATGGAGGTTTTATGACAACTTACAAAAAATATTTACATTTTTCTTTTCTCTCTGAAAAAGAGACTCTACTGGGAATTAATCCCCTCCTTTGCAAGATTTATTACTAAGATATGGTTTTGTTCACATCAAAATTCACAGAAAACTTGCCTTAAAGATATCCATGTGCACTGGGAATATAGCAGAAGTATATTTTACCTGTATCATATCCTCCCAGATGCTAAAGGAATAAAGAAATGCAGGTCTGTGGGAAGGAATATTTTAATACACTGAAGGACTAATTAGTGATTTTTTATATATTTTTCCATCTTTATCATTTTAATGAATTATACAGAATCCTCAGAAGGGTGACAAACTAGAGTAGAAACCTAAAGGTGAGGTCACATAATAGAGCTCTTTTGTTTGTTGGTTTTTGCTTTTGTAGACAAGGGCTTGCCTTGTCTATGTAACCCAGGCTAGCCACAAACTTACAATCTTCCCACCTCAGGCTCTTCACTGTTGGGATAAAAGGCACTACCCACCATGCCCAGCAACAGTAAAACTTTTTACATGATATATATTTTGTTTGTTTGTTTTTTGTTTTTTTTGNGACAGGGTTTCTCTGTGTAGCTTTGGCACCTTTCCTGGAACTCACTTGGTAGCCCAAGCTGGCCTCAAACGCACAGAGATCCACCTGTCTTCGCCTCCCGAGTGCTGGGATTAAAGGTGTGCGCCACCACCGCNCGGCACGTGATAAATCTTATAAATAAATCAGTGACCTACTCAGTGGTATTTAAAAAATCTTCAAGTAAGAACAAATATTTACTGGGCTATAAAACCCAGTTTTAACAATTCCTTCACTCTTGCTGGAAAACATAGTTTCTAGTCACATTTGTCTTCAACTGGATTTTCCTCTCCTTAGGTCAACTCATTTGTTCTTACTGCAGCAATTCTCAATATCTCCAGTATATGAATAATCCCTAAATACACATTTTTGCCTGAACACTAAAGGAAAAATTTCAATTTGTTATGGATACCAGTTTCCAGGTCCTCAAAACCATGAATAAGAGTTGTAAAAACACATATACAATATTTATTCAATCTGTGATATATTGTTTTTTAATTTTATCATTTATGATCCTTTACTTTACCATTTATTGCCATTTGGCTTATTAACACAAAATCTTTGAAAGTACAATAATGGCTAACTAAAATAATTTTACTTGATAGTGTGAGACTATTAGTAACAATATCCTGAAAATATTAAACATGATTTGGAGTAAAAGCTGGCTTACCTTGCCTTGTAAGTGTATATTACTCCGGATTATATCTNGTACTTCCTCCTCGGTGTCTTTCTGTCAAGAAATACATGTTACCTAAAAGAAATCTCATAATAAATGCATCAACTGCCACAGTCAACAAGAACAGATCAAATACCCTGTTAAACAGTGGATGTCTAACAGGTATGTTTACATTTTTCTTTTCTCTCTGAAAAAGAAAGAGCATGCACACGAGTGTGTCTGTGTGTGTGTGAGAGAGTGTATGAGTGTATGTGTGTGTGTATGTGTCTGTGAATGAGAGAAAGAGAGAGAGTGAGACTGTGTGTGTGTGTGTGTGTGTGTGTGTGTGTGTGTGTGTGTGCAGTTGCTCATGGAAGCCAGAAAATGGTGTAAGATACCCTGGAGAAGGAGTTATAGGTGAATGTGAGTTTTCAAAGTAGGTTCTGGGAGCCGAAGCTAGTCCTTTCCAAGAGTGGCACATACTCTTAACTGCTGAGCCACCTCTCTACCCCTCAGAAAACTTCTCTATGCTGCAACCACTTCAAACAAGATCACAATCTACTTTAACTACTCACTAAAAATGTCAGTGGTCAACATAAAAAGAAAGAAGACTGAAGCGTGTTCCCTTGGGCTCATATGGAAATAAACCCACAGTTTTCTCTCAAATATCCACAAAGAGACTTTTGCATGTTGCAACATACTCTATAACAGAGCTCTAACAACAAATGTGTATGTAAAAACCAAACATCAGCTAACTCTGCACAAATTATCCTCCTTTCATTCACTCCTTCCAGGACACAAAACAAGACCCACATAGGCGTTTCATTGTCAGTCTCTGGAAAACAGGCATGGACAATGTGCTTTCTAATTTGCATATACCAACAAGCAATTCCAAGGCACCTATCTGGAAATTTACATAGTCATCTGTAATTATGCAAAATAAAATCAAGGAAATAACTCTAGCAAAGGAAAAAAAAATCACAATGCCTGCAAAGGCCCAGAGCTGCTGGAAGCTAACACCTCATCTAGTCACCATTGGTGCAATGCATTTTGCTTCTAATGTTGAAAAATCACCTTTCAAAAATCTGACCATAGCTCTCACGGCAGATTTTATAAAGGAGTTCCTATGTAATCCATTTGCCCCCTGGGGCCAGAGATTCATATATTTTGTTTGCTTCTAAAATATGCCTTGGAGGTGATTACCATAACTTAGGATAAAAAATGTCCTAAAAATAATAGGCAGTCATTGATTTAAGTCCCAGAGTCACCAGAAAAACTAGTTACTAAAAATGTAACTGTAAATGAAATATTGATAGAGTTATTCAAAGGATGCAATGCCACAGAGTCTGGAGGTCTAATGACCACTATCCCTAGGTGACCAGGAAACTCACCAAGCTAAATCGATTTTTGGCCAGAGCAATGAGCTCTTGGTCCCCTGGGGCACAGATGTTCAGCCCAATGGGCAGTAGTCGCTTCAGAGCTGCCACGATCAGAGATGTCTGCATAGAATACCGGTCCCCTTTGCGCTTCATTTTCTTCCTCTCTTGATCAGAAACGGCTGCCTGTGGAACAAAGATGAATACTGGGATGCTCATCCACATTTTTTTCACTCAGATCTACCAATCTTCTTTAACATAATCATGGTCCCCCCTTTCTTATCTTCTCCTGGTCCCTATTTTCAGGAATCCTAACCATTCTGAAAAGGTCATCTTTTCTTCTCAGCACTTTTTTTTTAACTTTTAGTTTTTATTCTTCCTACATCTTTACCATTAACTAATAGTATTTTATTCCCATGCTATTGTTAGATAGTAAGACACATCATAGTATTAAGAAAAAATTCCATATAGTAATTTCATATATAATATGCTTTCGAATTCTCAATGCTTAAACAAATTTAAGTANAGGAAGCTTATTTTTGTTTGGATAAATGCCTTGCAATATACATGAATAAAAAGGATGTGTTTTATATATGTACAAACTATCTGAATTATTTATAAACTACCTATATGGTTTATACATAACTATTATAAAATATATTTTTCTCTTTCATTATAGCTTCACTGTATCTCCTGAGAAACCAAGTGATATATCAGTCTCAAAGATTCAGAAATATTAAGGAGTATTGGTGTGATCATGTTAAAACTGAACCTGCCCGGGTACATCAGCAGTCTGTGTGACTCCTTTAAGGACTACGGTGGTGCCTCAAATCTGTCCCAAGTTATGATGGGCAGGGAGTAGTCTTCTAATAAAGTGATCAAGTTTTAAAATCATTAGAAAATAATTGCCCCATATCCACTTCAAGGATGTTGGATTCCTTTTGTAGCAGTAATTCCAAACTGAACCAGTTCTATGACAATGATATTCTGTGAAAGTCATAGGGAACTGAGAAAAAAACAAAGGGGAAGTAAGTGATTGGCATTACTTAAAAGAAGGTGGAATAGTCTAGTATCTTAGTCCACACCTTTAATCCCAGCATTTGAGAGGCAGAGGTAAGTGGATCTCTGTGAGTTTGAGGCCAGACTGGTATACATAGTGAGTACCAGGACAACCAGAACTACACAGTAGGACATTATCTCAAAAGCAAACAATCAAAACAAAACATCAACAAAAAAAAGGGAAATAAGAAAAAGGCTGGCACTGAAAGACTTCTCAGCACTGTAAGAAGTAAGGCAGCAATTGATTCATTTTTTTTAAAGATTTCTTTTTTATATGCATAGAGTTTTTGCCTGTATGTCTGTGCACATGTGTGTTTCAATCACAGAGGCCAGGGCATCAGATCCCCTAAAACTGGAGTTACAGATGTTCGTGAGCCACCATGTGGATAATGGGAATTGAACCTGGGCCACAAAAGGAGCCACTGTGTTTAACTGCTGAGCCATCTCTCTAGCCCCAGCAACTGATTCATTACAAAGGACTGGTATACAAAGTCATCATATTGTAGTATATTATTCCATATATAGTTGTGCCCTATCAAATCTATAATTTTCTGAACATTAAAAGCAAGAACGGTTACATCCCAAAGAGATATACTTACTGTGTGGAACTCATTTTTTATATGTACCAACTTGTAAGAAATTATTCGTAGTAAGTGTAGTTTCTAGGAATCTGCATAACTTTATCCTTCATAGGTCATTTTTATGTCTCAGGATTTTACTACACCTGATTCAAACTAATCCTAGAGACTACCCAAACAGCACATACGTTTTTATATCAGTAAGTAATATTATCGAGCCAACCTAATTACCATTATGAACTTTCAAACAAACCCCTAAAACCCATCAACCCATAAAGGAACATTGAAACTGATGGGAAGACTTGATACCTTGGACATCTTGGACTTGGTGTCAGTGATGAGGAAGGACATATTGTTGATTTCATTCTGCACCACAAAGTTCTGTTCTTCTCTTTTGAAATTCTGAGAAGTTGCAAAGGAAAGTTCAGTTAAAACTGCTTAGAGAAAAACAATACAATCAGAGTTATCAGAAGTCCAGAGTTTCTTCAAGGACAGATGCTTGTTTGTGACGGTTAGGTTAGGGACAACTGTTTTAAGAACTGTATGTGAGTATGATTGACTTTTTCCATTGCTGGGATGGAACTTAGGGCTTTGTCCTTACTAAGCAAGCGTTCTACCATGCAGTACATCCCCCAGCTCTCTTACTTCTTATTAGAAGATAAGTTCTCACTAAATTGCCCAGATTGACCTTGAACTCACTCTGTAGCTCAAGCAGCCCATGAAACTGAAAGCCTCCTTCCTTCACTTTCTCAGGAGTTGGGATGACAGAACCATACCATCAGGCCCATCTTGAATAGGTATGTTTTAAAGACAGGACACTAAGTTTAGAAAGTTTAAGTCATAAAAATCACACATTACCAAATGACAGTATGAACACTCCATCCCCAATTTAGCTGGGGAGTGGTATATACTGCCTCCTGGGATAAAGACAGTCTTTCGAGGGCACACACAACTCTGATATAACTTTCTATTCTGATAGTTATTCCATCTAATTCTAAAAAACCATAGCATTATTTTATGTACTTTTAATTTAGAAACAGAATGGTAAAATAAATTGATTTTAAACATTTGGAGAAAATATCAATACATATAAACAAGTTTGATTCTAAGATATATCAATATTTCTATTATTCAAAGTACCATTAAATGAGCCTGCTGAGTATAATAGAGTCCTTATTCCAAAATATTCTTCAAACAAAAATTCAAAGACACTTCATTGGTATTTAAATGATTGATGAGTGGAATACATATGTCAATTTTCCAGTAGTTTTCAACTTGTTAAAGCATCTACTCCTGGATTCCTCCTATTTGTCCTCTTGGCAAGTAAAAATTGGGTTACCCAGAGGGAGAGGGAAGGGTAAAAGACTGTCAATTATCTCTACCTTTGGCAGGTGAGGATGGGTTGATTTATCCTAGAATATACATTTTCCCCAAAATATCCCAAATAAGTTAATGCAGCCTTTAAAATGTATTGCACAAAACAAGGAATCATTCATCAGGCATGTTGGTACATGCCAATGGTCCCACAGAGGCAAGAGAACTACAAGTTTGAGGCCAGGCTAACTCCAAGGCCAGCTTAAAATATACAGTGAGGACCTGTCTCAAAATACCAAGGGTTGAGATCTACATCAGGACAGATCTCTAGCCCAACACATCCAAGCACAAAACAATCAAAATACCTCATTTGATTTACTTAGAAGAGCTAAAACAACTTAAGAGAATTACCTGGGATGTCACAGATCACAGATATCAATTTGAATATGCACATATACATGTTTAAAAAGTCATTTTAAATCACACATGTCCTAAAGGATCCAAGAATGTAGAAGTGAAGTGGGCACTTAAGACCAGCCTGGGCTACATGACACACTGTCTGAAAGAGGGGGGATATAAATACTCACCTTAATGTTTATACAGTACTATCAAAATTTTATCTTTAAAAGATAAATTACAGAACTTAAAAGAGGCTCCATTTCCCTGAAGTCCTCAGAGTCACCTTCCTTATTTTCTAAGCTATCAAGTGAATTCTAGGAGACAAACTCAAGAAATAACATTCAGACAGTGACCTCAGGGTCCAGAAAACAGGACTACCTTTGCAAAGCCCTCATCACACATTGAACAGTAGATACTGTTGGCCAGCATTCTTATACTTACATGAGATTTGGACCAGAAGATGAAGACTTCAGCCACCATGCGAAACAGCTCCTCTGCTTCTGGGTTGGGCTCCTTAAGCCACTTTGCCCTGGAACGTGTGATAAACAGAGTCTTGGTTGAAGTTAATTAAGGAAAACAAAACATCCTCCCCAAATCCTTTCTACCAAAGTCTTTTTTTGTTTTTTTAAAGAGAGAGACAGGGTCCCTGGCTAGCCTGGAATTTGCTATGTAAACCAGACTAGACTTAAACTCATAGAGATTTGCCTACTTCTGCCTCTTCTGAGTGTTGGGATTAAAGATGTGGGCAGTCATGCCCAGTTTGTCAAAGCCAGGTTTGTGAACCAAGGAATTCATAATGGTTGAATGGTATCACAGTAACACTTAAAAACTTGTAAACGTTGTAATTGTCCAATAGCTTTTTAAGAGAAAGAAATTAAAACTAAAAAGTTTAGTTTTATTTTGACAAATGGTTGCCTTATAATCCACATTCATACTTAATGCAAAGTATTTTTGTGTATGTATACATATTATTTATATACTACATATAAAACAATTAAAGTGCACTTTTTCTGTATAATCTGCAGACTTGCTCGTCTGTAGCTCCAGTCTCTGCTGTAGAAACAGAAACAGTATAACAATAGATATGTTATTTGCAAAGCACAGAAGGCTTCAGCAAACAATACCCAGTGGTAAACTGAAGATGCCCAGTGAGAATTAATGTATGCATTAATATTTTGTTATGTTATAACCACAAACAAGCTTATGGCCCAAGAGTCAGTGAACTAAGTGCTCTGTGTGAACAGATGAGCCAAGGAGGTCATGAAGGACTTGGGGGAGAGAGCCACTTTGGCACACTGTACCTGTTATAGTCCACAAACCGGATCAAGAGTGGGTAGAAGGCATAGAGATCCCTTGCCAGTGTGGTGAACTCATCTAAAATTAGCAGCTCAGCCTCCGACATGTCCCCTCTAGCCTCGGCTTTCAGGTGGTCTTCCTCAGACACTACCATTGCAGCCTTTTTCTTTAGCTTCTCCATCAAGGGCAAGAAATGAGTTTTCAAAAGCTGAGGCTTCACCTTGTTGATGATAGGCTGCGAAAACACTATTTGGAAACAGAAATCAACACTCTTCTATGGAAAACACCTATTAAATTAAGATGTTGTTGTTGGTGTGATAATGGAGTGAGATCCCCACCTCTTCTCGCAAGACTTCCTTAAGGACAGAGCCCAGGTCTCTACCATTTTTCTAGCCACAAACCTAATTGCATAATTGATGTTTAAATACAATCACTGAATTCAATTCAATGTGCTTATTCTTAACAAAAGTTTGACAATTTAGAATAAAATAAAAAAGACTTGNAATCATATATGAAATCTGTATTGTTACACAAAATTCCTAAAAGGAAATGAGTCCTCCAGCTCTTTCATTTTTAGAAGATAAACACTCTGCAATATCATCATGCAAGACCTGAGTTCCCTCATTTCATCCTAACCTCAGCTCATGGAAGGGTTAGATTACATACAGCACTGCTGTCCTAGTTAGCATTCAGTAATAGGCCTAGGCTTGCACAAGCAAATTTAAGATGGATTTTTACCTTAAAAGTTATATAATATGCATGCATGTATACAAATATACACACATACATACATACATACATACATACATATATCAGGTAATATATATGAGAGAAAGTTTTAAAATACACCTATTCAGATCATTAAAACCATAGTATATTTCTTTTAGTTTTCATCAACAGTCAAACCCATTAACTCATAATATACATAGTTCATTCTGTGTTCCTTTAAAAATGTTGCTTTTTTTCTCTATATAATATAATGAATATTTCCCAAGATACAAAACACTACCAAATCCTGAATACTTGGAGAAAATGTAATGTTTTGGTAAGAGGATAAACAGAAACTATTTACCCATGCTTCAACTGTTGGGATTTTAGACTGCTTCCAGAATTTTAATATTTAATATTCCAGAATACTGCAATGATAAACTGAACTGTACATGTTTTATTTCATCATCAATTTCTCAGCCTGATGTCATAGGAGAACAATATGAAGGTAAGTTGTTTCAAATCTAGCTTTATTTTGTCTCTGTCTACATACCCATTATTGATGTTACCAATCAGTTTCTTGTGTTTGTTAAATAGTCTTATATAGAAATAAATAATTCAGAGAATTGTTTGGAAGTATTAATTATGTAATGAGTAGCTCTAATTGTCACTTCCATACAACCTAGAATCACCTGAGAAGAGGGTCTCACTGAGGGATTGTCTACATTTGGTTGGCTGTTGGGCATGTCTGTGGGGGACTCTTAATTAAGTTAACTCATGTGGAAGAACCCGCCCACTGTGGGTGACACCATTACCTAAGCAGGGGGTCTTGAACTAAGTAAGAGTGGAGAGATTGAGCTGAATAAACTCAAGCAAGTGAGTGAGCATGCATGCATTTATTTATTTTTGCACTTGATGGATTTTACATGACTAGCCACTTTAAGCTCCTGCCACTGTGATAGCCTTTAAGTGATGTCAGCTTGCAATTCCAGATAAAATAAAGTCCTTCTCTCAAAAGATGCTTTTTGTTGGGATATTTTATCATGGCAACAAAAGTGAGATGAGGGCAGGTAGAGAATGTCTGATCTGCTCTGTATCTTTTTAAAGAGCATAACAGAACTAAGCAATGATAGTTTTGAGCACAGAAGAAATCACTGGAGATTACTGTGGGAAGTTTATAGCCTTCAATATTTCAGATCTTCTCTGGAAATAAAATAAAGGGTAGGATGCATTCTCTCTGCTTCTCACCTGCTAAGCGTTTCATCCAGGCTCCTTCATCAATGCCCAGGTTGTTATAGATGATTTTGAGAATGTTGCCCAGCAATGTGTTCATGTGTTCTGAGTTGAGAGCTGTGCAGCACATCTCAGCTCTCTCTGGGTGGTTCTCAGGACCGTGTTCCCACCATCGTGACATGTAGCTGCACAGCATGGGCAGTACAACCTCCATCATGTGTGGCATCTGAGTGTAGCGGATACCTGACTCTGCCAGCTCTATAATCTCCGCCATGAGCTTCTCCAGGGATGGTATATTTGGGCAGACATCCTCCACATTTGCTGGTAAACTGAGAGCTGGAGAAACACAGATATAATTGGATTGTGCTGAGTGCAAGAACAGGTACCATGTGGCAGATATGACTGTCTCAAGCAGACACCGTATTTCATGTTGACCTTCAAAACTCAGCTAAACCTGGCCACCTTTCTCCTAGCACCTCTTCCTTTTATCTCAGCTGTCATTGCAAAAGGCTTTCCTAACCCTAAGATCCTACCTTGCCTTCACTCTCTTAGGCTGGTGGACAGCTGCTCTGTCTACTTCACAGCAAATAAGAACAGCCATTCCCTCTTCCTCTTGCTTTTGGCACTCACCACTTTCAAGACATCTCTGTGTGGCCTTATTCACCTTTATTCCCTCTTTTTAGAGGAAGGAGATTCTGAGGTACTTCTCTTGTTACGTCCTATCTGAATGATTTTCCCACCACAGGGCCTTGCTCAGGTCTCTATTCCCAGCCTTTTCCTCTCTGGCTCCTCGCCAGCCATATCTACAGATGGGCAAATGTCTCCAGAAGTTCTACGTCTCAGGTATCATTGTACAGAAACTAAACTCAGTTTTCCACCACACAGGGAAGTCATGACTTCACATCCATAGCTCACTGGTTGCTAGGCAGCTTTTCCCTTTTCTGAAATGTCTCCTTCTTTATCATCACCAGCTCCAGTCTCTGTGACTCTCTATTCACTACAGCACCGTCCTTAATTCCTTTCTCCTTGCTGAATTAGGTGTCGGCTTCTTTGAGGATTCATTTTTAGCCCCTCTCTTCCCCCAATTATATATTTGTTTTGACAACTACATCTACTGTTACTGGCTTCTGTTTGCTATAGCCTAATCCTTCAAAGTTTTATTTATTCATCTTTTTTTTCCTGTCTTACCCTGGACTTTTTTTTTGGGGTCCACTGAACCACAATGGGTTTAAACTTTTCACTTCCTCTCCAACATACTTATTCAAAGAAGGTGTTATCCAACCAGTCATCCTGGCCAGATGCTGATGAACCTTCCTTGGCTCACATCTGAGATTATTCTCCCTCCAGGAAATCTCATAACCACTCCACTGTCTATTCCTTACAGTGGGGCTTTGTCCAGTCACATTGTTTCTCCAGCTCTCAGCAGAGCTGAACTCCGTTACTCCCTTACTGCTGTCAGGATGGATCGCCACAGTACATGTTCTCTGTAGATGGTAAATGAATCTTCTTTGCTATTGGCTTCAGTTCCCACTCTTGGTTCCCCTCCTCTGTCGTCCCAGTCTCACCTCATTGCCTGCTCACCTCTCCTGGGAGCTATCTCCAGTTAATGTGAAACGCTTGACATTTTCCCTAATGAACCAGCGTTTCTGTCTTCTCAATTTCAAGACTCATCCTGAGTTATCTGTGTTAAGTCTTCCCAGGGGCTCTAGGATAGCATTGTTTCCTGGTGCCCAGTAGTCTTTATTCTGAATTATATCACCCATGTCGTTCAGTCTCTGTCTGTACTATAAGCCAGAGCACCCAGAGGGAAAGAATCAATTCTTACTCATCTTTGTATCATATCTCCTCTATTTATCATAACCTCACAAAATTGATCCTGAAACAATTGACTAATGAAATCATGAAATTTAATTCCCTTTGCTGGGCAAATGAGGTGATAAAGAAACCTGAGCATGTAAATATTCTTCCCACACAGTTCCTTATCTGCACAGAGGTAATAAATCCACTTTGTTCTTGATTCACAGTCAAATACTAATGATGCACAAAGCCTAAATAACATGACTTTATATTATTACACAGAAAAATCAATTTTTACTTAACCATTTTTACTACTTACAAATATATACAAATTATGTAAAAAATATTACTATTACACATTCAATATATTTGCCTTTAGTTTCATTAACTATATGAAGTAAGACTGACAAAATAGCCAAGTTAAATAATAATTATTCAGGTCACTAAACATTCCTTATTGGTAAGATTCACTAAAACAAACAAACAAAAAAACCAAATAACGAAAAACCCAATAGTGTACCTTGGTGACAGAAAATCAAGTTCACAGATAGCTGTGCACACTCGGTTTTGAAGACATTCTAGGATTATTAGAAAGCAACCAAAATCCAAAGACTTAGAAAAAAATCAAACAGAAAAGTTCCTACCAGAGAGCATCTGTGACATATTGAACCCTGTAGAGCTGATCTTGACTATTCTACAAGACTGACTAGAAGAATAACTAGAGTCTACTTACTTTTCATTCAACTCAACTCACATTCTTATTAACAATTCTAGTAGGTTCTCACAGGCAAATCTCTGAAATCATCAGCAGGGGAGTAAATATCTTTTTCAGTTGGAATCATGAGCAAAAATAGGGCTATCTATGCAACAAACAATCAGAATCTCCTGTATGGGATATCACATATGGATTTTGAGTCCATGACACACTGAATGTACACACAAACTCGTGGATCTTAAGAGACACACCTTATATCCAGGTGTAAACTAAAGTTGTTGGTTAAGTTTCTCATACATATATACATTCACACACACATACAAAATAAATGTTAAAAATTTAAAAAACAAGGAAGGGCATAAACCCATCAATTAAATAAATAACGATACCGTGACCCTTCCTGACTTTCTGTAAGACAATTCAATAAGAAAGCAGATTAACCTATTTTCTTCATGTTTGCGGATTATTTGGTCTGCCTCAGTAGAGTAATCATTTATGTGTGTCTCGTTAACTTAGGAGCAATTAAATTTTCCTTCAGAAACATTAGAGGAAGTTCACATTTAAAAAAGAATGATAAATTATAACCCAGGAACAAAGATCCTCATAGATCATAAATTGAAGGAGATAATTAAAAACTACTATATTATAGGAAACCCTCTATTTACTATCTATGCCTATACATGATCAAGCATATGAAAGATTAGAATTATGTGATGTTCAGCCCACATATGCATAGACTGCATCAAATTATGAACTACCCCATCCATCAATCAAGGTAAGAAATCACCCACACCCTACCCCTTGTGGCCAATTACTCTTCCTCCAGAATCCAGGAAAGGAAGCTCCTCTGGTAACCTGGGCTCATGAGCAACCCTACTCAAGCACACTGCTTCCTTACAAGATCACTACCTTGTACTTTCAGGAGTGAAAACTTCTGAATAAATGATATCACTATGCCAAGAACAAAAAATGCTGCAGAAAAAAAAAATACACCATCAAGACGCAGCTTCATTTCTCAAAAAACAAGCATAGTTCTGTGTTACCTGCTCTCTCCCGTGAAGATCTGTTGTTGTAGATGGAGTAAATGTTATGTTTGTCCAGGTGGGTTTCCAAAAAGGCTATAGGGAAGGCACCAGCAAAGGCAGCTAGGCATTCTCCGAGTGCAGATCGTTGCCTACAAGTGAAAAATGTTTATTGTTTCCAGCTGAATAACTGAAGAAGTTACATTAGAATTGATTGATAGAACTTACAAAAGGGATACTAATATTGCTACAAAAAACCCTGAAATCCAGTTTTGTATTTTACAGGGGAAAAAAAGAATTACATGCTTTGGTGACCAAATCTTGATCCATTGGATAAAAGCTAAATTGTCTATTAGTAATAACTTTAAAATCAGATTAACAAGACCAACAAATCATCAAAATGAGAAGCTCTGCACCTTCACTCACAAATCTGAGCTGCCTGCCTCTTCCTTTCTTCCCCTTTCCTTTCTAAAATAAAATAACAAGGAGAGAATTTCTGCTGCTGACTTAGTGAATTCAGAAGAATAAAAAGTTGAAGTAATAATACTGACTATGGTTTATGCAAATTTACCACACAAAAATAATTTAAGAATAGCTATGAAATGTTAAAATACATTAAATGGTAAAACTATCAATATCACTTGAAATTTACTTATCATTTATAAGAAGAAGAAAGTATCTAAGAAGTCAGACTATGTCTCATTGATTGTGGACAGAGCTTAATGTCTGATAGTATCTCCTTTTATTAGTAATTTACTTAATTCATGGCTTTGTTGGAATCTTAAGTTGTTCATCAAAGAAAGACTGATAGGAAAGTTACTTAAG
>LZPO01044621.1:9255-26546 GCA_001675575.1 Neotoma lepida
TCTATAAAGTAGCCATTTAACAAATGCTCAATATTTTAAACAACATTGATACCCAGAGCCCAGACAAGCTATCATGAAATTCTGCCTAGTTATGCATTTGGTCAGTAAAGGTAATTAAAGCAAAGTTGCCCTGTGGGAAGAAAAAATAAAGAGTTTATTCAAAATAAAGATGACTCATTTAATTTCTTTTTCTTTCTTTCCACCTTTCTCTTCTATTATATTATTCTTAATCCTTTTACTAAAACTGTGTTATTAAAATAAAATTAAATCACTATATACCTCATTGTCCTTCCTCTAGCCCTGCCAGCTACCCTATCTTGAGCCCCTTCCATGTTCACTCACACTCTCAAGTTGAAAGCCTCATTTCCTTTATTATTACTGTTACATACATGTGTGTGTGTGTGTGTGTGTGTGTGTGTATGTGTGTGAACTAATACATATGAACACAACCCGCTAAGTCCATTTTGTTGCCTGTGCAAATGTGTTTTCAAGGCTGACCAAAGACAATTCTTTGTTTAGTGCTGGGACCTTGTGAACCTATCATCTACTTTAACATATCTATTGATAATCCCATTGGTGCCATCGTATTTTCTTGATTCCCTTCTTGATGTCATGATTTAGGCAGAGAACAATACAAATAGACAGAGGAAGACAGGCCAGAGGGTGTTCTTTTGTGGCTGAAAATGAAGGAAATCCAGACAGAGAATTTTACTTACCCATATTGAACAAAATGGTTCAAAATTTTCAGGTGTCTGTGCTATTCTTCCTAGGGATCAAGCTAAACAAAAATGAAGACTGAACATCTTGGCCATCTTAACAGTTTCTGTTGAATATGAAGAAATTTCTGAAGCATAATAGTATCATATAGACCTCATATCTACTCAGTAGAATGCAATGGGATATTATGATTTAGGGCTCAATATTTAAGACATTCATGACAGATTTATGAGAAAATAAACAATTTTACAAAGCCCCATTAACTTGTCATTGTATAGTTTTTCTGAGAACTATGAAAATGAAATATCATTTTGCTTTGATTTTTTTAGAAGACTAGCACTTTTTAATTTTACTCTTTATGGAAAAAATTGAAACGGTGAAAAATAAAAACAATAGACCCTACATAGGAATGTTTTGTGAATAAAACCGGANTTCACCAAAATAGTTAATGATTGCATGGCCACATCTAAAACTTGTTTTTCCTTTGCCAGTGGTTGGATTATGTTATCTAGCTATTTGAAAAGCAAATAATGTTATAATGTCCTATAATACCTAACTTGAATCTGAGAGCTGCTGAGAAATAAAGCCTGTGTTCTGGTTAGTTTTTTGTCAACTTGACACAAGCTAGAATTATCTGNGAAGAGGTACCTCAGTGGAGAAAATGCCTCCATCAGTAGTCAAGTCTGTAGGGCATTTTTTTTTAAATTAATGATTAATGTAGGAAGGCCAAGCCCACTGTGTGTGTGGGGCTTTTCCCTGACCAAGTGGTTCTGGGTGGTATAAAAAAGCAGTTGAAGCAGGCCACAGAAGGAAGCCCATAAATAGCATTCCTCTGTGTGCTCTGCTTCAGTTCCTGCCTCTAGGATTCTGCCCTGTTTGAGTTTCTGTCTACTGTTCTAAGTGATGGACTGTGATCAGAACATGTGAGTCAACTAAAGTTGCTTTAGAGCATGGTCCTTATNACAGCAAAAGAAACTAAACTGAGCAGTCCATGTGCATGTACTCCTGTCCTATATTTGAGTTGATAATCTCCACAGGAATGAGAGTACTNATATGAGAGAAACTAAATGCTTGATGAGTTGTTAGAGGATGACAAAGTATGAATTAGAGCAGCAGGAGACATCCAGGAAGCTATTTTTATGGAAGACTAAAGTTGTCAGCAGAAACAAATAAACCAATGGAGAGATATGAAAGAAGATGTCATGCTTGTTGCAGAAGACCAACAACACCATTACAAATAATGGGGATAAAGGAGGGAGAGAAGGAAATCCAACACAAGTAGCAATAAGTGTACAAATGCCTTCAAGTCTACATTTTATGATTAATATTTTAAAAAATGAAGCAATATTCTATCAACTTTCTGATCTTATTTTTGTGTTTTTGCTTGGATTGCTTATTTTGTGTTATTTTGAGAAAAAGCATACATGAGTGAAACCTTAATTCTATTTGCATTGTTATTTCTACTGATGCTTCCATTCCATTCCATTCCATTCCAGAAGGTCTGAACTCAAATAGAAGAACAATGTGTGTCAGTAGACTGTCTCTTTGTCTTAGATACAATGCTTATAGCATTGTGTGTTCTGCATCAGTCTCTGAAGTCATGAACTGTATTGTGGGGAATTGAGGTATAAAACCNATATTCATTTTCAGAAAAAAAAAGGGGGGGACTGACAGTGGAGGCGCAAAAACCAGTTAAACAAGAGAGAAAGAGGAAGAAAGAGAATTGTCAGAGTAAATGACTTGAGTCCTAAAATCTAGTGTTGAGAAAACTAAGTGTCATGATATCTTGCTGTTTTTTTCTAAACTCTGGCATAAAGAGTGTCTGGGAAAAAATGAAAGAATTGTCATTTGTAAGGCAGATGAAAGGTTTATTTGACACAAANTTCAAGAATATTAATTAAAAGTAAAAATCAAAATACCATTTGTTAAAGCAGCTTTAATCAGCACCCAATATATCCTGGATATACAGAAAAGGCAACAGACTGCTCTGCCTTTACACTTGCATAATATTTTTAAGAGACATTCAAAGTTTAATAGATGTATATATCCTTTCAGTAAGTGCTTCCGATTCTAGGAACTTTTAAAGAAAATTGGGATGAATAGCAAAAATTATTTATCAGCCAAAAAGATCATATAGCACCATTTATAATATTAAAAAATTGGGTAAAATGTAGATGCTGACCAATAAATGATTGACTCAATTGATTATGGCACATAATAGTACACAATTTGGGAACACAATTTATTGGCATGTCTCAGACTAATATTGCCTTGGAATCATTAACTATCATGCTTGGGAAATTATTGAATCACATATAAATACTCCAAGTATATTCCAAAATTAATTGTTATAATATTATATGAGAAAAAATATTATTTATAAAATAATTTTCACATACACACAAATCCTCTAAAATGAACCGTTAAGCAATTGTTTCTAGATGTATTAGATTACATTGTTTTTTAGATTACATTATTTTATTTATCTTATTTTATTTTTTGATGCATTTTGTGTATTACAGTAAATTTGTGTGTCTTACTAGCTCTGATTTTTTTTAATTAACTCTTAATTAAAAATTACACAAACCTAGTGAGGTGACACAAAGCATAAAGGTACTTGCCACCAAGTGTGACTCCCTGAGTTCAATCCTGGGAATCCACATNGTAGAAGGAGAAAACCTTCTCCTGAGANTTGTCCTCTGACCTACACACACAGTAAAAAAATAATCAATTACCATAGAACAATACTCCATGTTGGCATTTACACAAGGAATTCAACTTATGAGTTGAAGTCNATAAGCAGGAGNTCAAATGGTAATTGACAATCAAGAGGAAGTGGAAACCTGCTGTTCATTGGGTATTCAGGTAGCAGTTCTGGAAACCAGCCAAACAATACTCACCTCTAGTGAACAGTACACTATAGGTTCACTGAAATTGTTAATGGAATAGCTATAATGCTCTCTGCTTGTAATACAAAAATATTTTTACTATGGGGATTTTCCATTTCTAGCAAAGATAGAATCAGAGGGAATACTTCCACTTCTTCCTTCAATGATTAAAACAGATACATGAAACAATTCTCAAGATCTTAGACATCAAAGATTAAAAGCAATGATCTCTGAGAGAAAGGACTCATATGACAATTGGTGCGACTACTAGCTGAACAGTGTCTAAGCCACAGTCTAGAGGACAGCCCAGACAAAGAAGCATGGTGGATGACAGGGCTTGTTGAATTGCAAGTGGGGCTACAGATAAGGCACATAGGGTTCTCAAAAGCAATCCTACAGAGGAGAGAGCTGCCCAGAGAAGAAACTGCTCTGATCTGCAGAGCATCCCCAGGGTGGTCAGCTGAACACTTATCAAATCCTTCATGTGGAGACCTGAACAGTTGGCCAATGAGCATTCAGAAGAACAAGAAGAGAGTTGTGCTAGTGCCCAAAGCTGGGAACTGTGCCTGCTACAAGTTAGAACAACACACCAAACAAGTCAGGGAGGAACTGTGAGAGTTCTTGGCAACATTTTGCCACCATTGCCAAAACAATAACCTAATGGCCACGATAGCAAAGAAGACAGATTTCAATTTAAAAAACTGATTTTCCTGCAAATCAAAACTACTTTGAGATTTTGTCTCACAACTATCAGAATGGCTAAGATTAATAACANAAGCAACAACTCATGCTGGTGAGGATGTGGAGCAAGAGGAGTTAAAATTTGTACAACCACTATGGAAATCAATATAGCAGTTCCTCAGAAAATTGAGAATCAATCAACATCAAGACTCAGATACCACTATTTGGTATATACCCAAATGACATTCTCTTCTGCCATAAGGACACTTGCTCAACTATGTTCATTGTGGCTTTATTAATAATAGCCAGAAATTGGAGACAACCTAGATATCTCTCAATCAAAGAATGGAAAATGTGGCATATTTACACAATGGAGTATTACTCAGCTGTTAAAAAAATGACATCTGTAAGTATTCATTTATAAGTTGACATTTGCTAAAAGTCAACAATAATCAAGCTACAATCCACAGACCTAGAGACATTAGGTAAAGAAGAGGACTCTAGGAAAGAGGAAATAGAACAAATTTTGTAGGTGGACTGGGAACAGATGGGGATGGAAGCAGGAGGGATCAGGTGAAGGGGTAATGGAGGGAAAGCATGCAAGGAGAGATAGCTGGAATTGGGGAGAACTGGGGGGTTGAAACCTAGTACAGTGGAAACTTCCTGGCCAAGGGAGACCCATACAATCCCATCCCTAAACTATCCAGGCTGATGCTAGGACAGAAGATCATTCTCTGAAAATTGAAAGCAGAGCCCCATTGCTAAGGACAAAATCCACATGGCTCATTGAAAGNAGAGAGGTAGAGCTGGTGCCTGCATGGAGCCTTCAACCCTATGTTTGTTCTAGTCTTTTTGACAAGAAGTTACTCTACAGGCTACGGAAGAGAAACCTGAACACTAACCCAGCCACAAAACCCTTGACCTACAGTCTGTCCTGCCTGCAAGATGTGCTGGGACAATGGTGGCACAGAACTTATGGGAGTGGCCAACTAATGTTTGGTTTAACTTGAGGTCCACACCATGGACCCATGAGGAAGCCCATGCCCTACACTGCCTGGATGGCCAGAAATGGGAGAATGGATAGCCCAGAGACCTAGAGTAGAACCAAACAAGACTGGCAAAAAAAAAAATCAGTGAAATGATTCCTGATGATATTTTGTTATACTCGTAGATCAATGCCTTGTCCAGTCATCATCAGAGAGTCTTCCTCCAACAGCAGATGAGATCAGATGCAGAGACCCACAGCCAGACATTAAAACATTATGCAGAAAGAGGATCTAAATTAGAAGTCTCCATTGGGTCCCTCCCCTAAGAGATCAGGGAACCCCATTGAAGAGGGGAGGAAAGATTGTGGGAGTAAGAGGGGATAGATGATACCAGGAGAACTTGGCCTACCAAATCAACTAAGCAAGGCTCACATGGGCTCGCAGAGATTGAAGAAGAAAGCATGGGGCCTGCATGGGTCTGAATCAGGTCATCTGCATATGTTATACTTGTTAGCTTGGTGTTTTTATGGGACTCCTAACAGTTGGCATGGGAGCATCTCTGACTCTTTTGCCTGCTCTTGGGACTCTTTTTCTCCNATTGGGTTGCCTTGTCCAGCCTNGATATGAGGGCTCTTGCCTTGTCATATTCTATCTTGCTTTAAGAGGAAACAGAGNGGGCGTAGATGTACTNTATGAGAGAAGAATCTGTTTTCAATACAAAATACAATAATAAAAATCCTAATTTCCCAATGATGGACTGTGATGGGGACACATAAGCCAAACAGCCACCCCTAAGTTGGTTTTCATCAGTATTTTATCACAGCAATAGAAAACAAACTATCAGNCTTTCCATATCAATTAATACAAGCAAAGCAATCCACTACATACATGCCCACTGGCAAACCAAATCTAGACAACCCATCATAGAGACACTTCCTAAGNGGGTCTAGATTGTGTCAAGTTGTTGACAATTAAAACCAANTGTCATGACATGTCAGGTACTAATTTGGATCCACAAAGGAATGAGTCTGTCCTCTTCAGTCATTCATGGAGTAAACTGTAGACATTGCATTGTATCTAGCTATAGAAGAATCCTGCAGGTACTGAGAGAAGAGGGTTACTGAGGACAGCTGGACCAGGTTTCTAAGAGGATAGGATACTTGAGATAGCCTTTGAGATTCAGGTTGAATTTGTCATGGAGACACACACTGGGAACAGTGTGACCTAACGAAGACTCATGCAAAGAATAATGCAATGCAGGAGGAAAACCACAAAGAGAGATAACATTGAAGACATGAAGTCAGCAAACAACTGGAAAGCTGTTTGTAGACTCACCTATGAAAACTTAAAATGTATCTGGTTGGCTATCAGGGGCAATTTAAGGGGAAGAGAATGAGACTTTCAGCTTTTATCATAGTCACATGGACGGTAGTTCCGAAGAAAGTAAGAATGGCTACAACACGACCTTTTAGAGAACACTTGCAGTTTGCTCAAAAAGTGTTGAGTGCTGCGCTAGATGGGAAGGATGAGGAAGCTTCATTCTAGCAACANTAAGAGATAGAGAGCCAGACATTGATAGTGAAGGAACTGAAGGATGCTTGGCTAGAGGCACCTCATTTGCAAACAGGTAGACCATGGTGCCACTCATTTGTAGAGTGTTGCTGTGTCCGAACTCACTCTGTCTGTCTGCCTGTGACCTATTGTAGAAAGCAGTTTAACTTCAGAAATATAAACAAAGTGAGCAGCAACCATGAGCTGAATCCAGTGTTCAATCCTAGTTGCCAAGGAATAAGCCACTTTTCTTTGAGTCTTCTCAAATTGTACTTAGTATTCTCAGAAATGATGATTTTGTCTGGCTGATTTCATATTTGAGTCTGATCCTCTTTTCTACACAAAATGTGGATTCATCTCAAGTTATAGTTCAGTAATTCAACACTTTCATGTAAGGATTGGTCTCCAAGCAACCGTCCTATGTCTGTCTCTGAAGATCTAGATGATGTCATCTCTCTGAGCTTCACTGTTCTCATTATTTGATGAGACTGATACATACAGCCTATCTACTTTAGTAGAATCCACTCAGAAAATATATATTAAACTACATTAAAACCCATAAAGCACAACAGAATGAAGTAAAAGAAATGCACAATCAACTTTTGGTTGTTTCTTCATATATATTCCTTGACTGTTTATTCATATATATATTCCTTGACGACCTTCTATGCATAGCTTTCAAGGACAAACAGAAGACTTTAAAATCTGGTGCAATTTATTCCTTAAATTTTGCTTTTCCTTGAAAAGACTCTGATAAATTGCCTGTACTTTACAAAACAAAGAAAATACTCTGTTCTTTTATCTGCTAAATTGCATAGCTTCTATCTTTCAAACCATTGCTTAAAATCCAGTTATCCAGTCTGTCTGTTAAGTCAACTTTCTTGCATAAAAATGGATTTATGCTCATAAAACACAAATGCTGACATATTTCTCTGTGTAACTTTTTATTTTATTTTGTACTAAAATGTAACATTAAGCTCTTAAACTGTTGAGTGGAATACTGGATCAAAATAAAAGATCAATGTATTAGTAATGCTACTTAGGTCAAGTGATGTCNTCATAAGCCTCATTCCCTTGTCTGTTAAAAGAAACAACACTAAACCGAGAAAATTCTAAAGATAAAAGAATATGTGAGTATGTATGTGTGTGTATGTGTATTCATACATGTGCTTATATGAATAATTATACATGTATATACATATATATGGTTAAAAATTGATTAATATAACTTTTGTTAATTTAGATGTGTCCTCCTTTTCATTTCTAATTTTGTTACTTTTGATATTCTCTCTGTGTCTTAATTAATTTGGATAGGCATTTGTCAATCTAACTAATTTTCTAGAAGAACCAACTCTTAGTTTCATTGATTCTTTGTATTGATTTTTGTTTCTGTTTTATTGATTTTAAGCCTGAGTTTGATTATTCTTGCCATGTTTCTTAGTTAGGGTTTCTATTGCTTTGACGAAACATCATAATCAAAAAGTAAGTTGAGGAGGAAAGGGTTTATTTGGCTTACCCTTCCAGATCATAGTCCATCAATGGAGGAAGTCAGAACAGTAATTCAAACAGGGCTGGAACCTAAGGCAGAAGCGGATTCAGAGGCCAATGAAAGGGGAGCTGCTTACTGGCTTGCTTCACATGGCTTGCTCAGCCTGCTTTCTTATAGAACCAGGCCCACCAGCTCAGGGATGACACCACCCACCATGGACTGGGCCCTCCCCTACTAATCACTACTTGAGAAAATGCCTTATAGCTGGATTTCATGGAGGCATTTCCTTAACTGAGTCTCCTTCTTCCTCTGATGACTCTAGCATGTGTCAAGTTGACACACAAATCCAGCCAGTATACCATGTACTCCTTTGGGGTGTGATTTCTTTTTTTGTTGTTGTTCTAAATCTTTCAGGCATGCTTTTAGGTTACTAGTATGAGATCTCTCTCTCTTTTTTTCTTTTTTTAATATAGGCACTTAGTGTTATGAACTTGCCTCCTAGAACCACCTTCATTTTATTCCATAAGTTTGGATATGTTGTGTATTCATTTTCATTCAATTCTCGAGAGTCTTTAATTTCTTTCTTATTTCTGTCATAACCCATTTTTCATTCAGTAGAGAGATTTTCAGTTTCCATGAGTTTGTAAGTTTTCTGATGTTTCTGTTGTTGTTGATATCCAACTTTAATCCATGGTGATAAGATAGGATGCATCGTATTATTTCACTTTTCTTATATCTGTTGAGACTTGCTTTAATCCAAGTGTGTGGTCAGTTCTGGAGACAGTTACATGAGGTACTGTGAAAGGTACATTCTATTGTATTTGGGTGAAATACTCTGTAAATTACTGTTAGGTTCATTTGGTTTACAATGTCAGGTAACTCCAGCATTTTTCTCTTTAGTTTTGTCTGGATAATTGGTCTATTGATGAGAGTGGGGACTTCAGCTATGGTAGTGGGTCTTTTACAAATTTGGGTGCCCTTGTGTTTGGAATATAGATGTTAAGAATTTCAATGTCATCTTGGTGAATTTTCCTTTAATGAGTATACTGTCCTTCCTCATCTTTCTGATTAGTTTTTGTTTGAAATCTATTTTGTCAGATATTAAAATAACTACACCAGTTTCTTCTTAAATCAATTTGCTTGGAATATCTTTTTCATCCTTTTACCCTGAGATGATGTCTATCTTTGATGGTAAGATGTGCTTATCTGTCTCTTATACACATCTAGATGTGTATAAGAGACAGCCCAAGTGCTGGGATTAAAGGCGTGCGCCACCACCGGCAGGCGATGTCTATCCTTGATGTTAAGGTGTGTTTCTGGGATGCAGCAGAACTATGAATCCTGTTTTCACATTCATTCTGTTAGTCTGTATATTTTTATTGGGGAATTGAAATGTTGAGAAATATCAACTACCAGTGTTTGGTGGTTAGTGCTATTTTGTTGTCATGGAGTGGGTTTGTTTGTTGGTTAATTGGTTGCTTTTTTGTTTGATTGTTTGGTGTGTGTGTGTGTGTGTGTGTGTGTGTGTTTTCCCTCTTGTGATGTGCTGATCTGGGATTATTTATTCCTTGTGTTTTCCTGGGTGTGGTTAACCTCTTCAGGTTGGAATTTTCCTTTTAGTGCCTTCCATAGGGCTGGATTTCTAGATAGGTATTGCCTAAACATGGTTTTATCATGATATATCTTATTTTCTTGATTTATTTGATTGAACTTTTTGCTAGATATATAGTAGTCTGGCCTAGTATCTGTGGTCTCTCAGAGTTTGTAGAATATCTGTTCAGGCCCTTCTGGCTTTTAGAGTCTCCATTGAAGAGTTGGGTGTAATGCTAATAGATCTACCTTTATATGTTACTTGGTCTTTTGCTTTGTAGCTTTTAAGTCTTTCTTTGTTCTATATGTTTAGTGTTTTCATTATTATGTGCTGAGGGGAATTTCTTTTCTGGTCTAGTCTATTTGGTGTTCTGTGTACTTCTTGTAACTTAATAGGCATGTCCTTCTTTAGGATAGGAAAATTATTTTTATAATTTTTGTTGAAAATACTTTCTGTACCTTTGAGCTGGATTTTTTTCTCCTCATATTTCTATAATTCTTAGATTTAGTCTTTTCATATCCCAGATATCCTGGATATTTTGTGCAAGGAGATTTTTAGATTTATCATTTTCTTTGACTGAGGTATCTATTTCTTCTATCATGTCTTCAATGCCTGAGATTCTTTCTTCCATTTCTCATACTCTATTGGTGAGGTTTGCCTTTGAGGTTTCTGGTTGAGTTCCTAAATTCTTAATTTCCAGATTTACCTCATCTGGGATTTTCTGATTCTATTTTCACTTTCGGGTCTTCAATTGTTTAATTCATTTCCTTCCACTGTTTATTTGTGTTTTTGTAGATTTCTTTAAGGGATTTATCATTTCCTCTTTAAAGACTTCTATCATCTCCATAAAGGTTATTTTAAGGTCTTTGTCTTGTGTTTCAGCTACCTTGCAATTCTTAGGGCCTACTGTGGAAGGATTGCTGGGTAGTAGTGAAGATATATTGTCCTGGCTTGTTATTGATTGTGTTTTTGTACTGGGGTCTAGGCTTCTGGGTTTGGGAAGATTGTAATACTAGGTGCTGACATGTGGTCTTGACTATGTTGGGTGCTTGGGTTTTATTTTCTTTTGTTTGTTTGCATTACTGGTTTCTTGTGCCATCACTGGTTCTTAGCCAAATGTGGAAGCTGTGTGTTGCCTGGCAAGAAATTCTTCTGGAATTATGATAGGCTTGGTCATTGGTGGTTCCTGGTAAAATGTGTTTCTAGGTTTTGAGAACTAATACTTAGGATAGGGATGGTATAAGAGGGGAATTTGAGGGGGTCCAAAGGAAGGAGGAAATCAGGGCATTCAATCAGGATCTGCTTAGTCTCCTGGGAATGGGCACAGAGAGTGAGAAAATGCCACAGTAGGTAGTCTGCTGTAGAGCTGTGGATGATACTGGGGGGTTAGATTTGGAGGAATGGAGGGTGAGGATCTGCAGTGAGACTACCTGCTTTCCTGGCTAGAGTTCCCTCTGGGTTCTCCTGGGACAGTCTGATGGAGTTGGGAGCTGAGATAAAGGAATGAGTGGTGGTGGTGGGTGGGCGGGGCAGGGAATACGATGGGAAGATAAGTGTGATCTACTTGAAATGGGATCAGAGCAGGAAAAGAGGCTGCAACAGTTGGTCTGCTGCAGAGNTGGGGAGGAGACTGAGGGATTGTCTTTGGATGAGTGGAGGGGAAGAATAAGGATCTGCATTTAGTCTACCTGGCTGGCCTGTGGGTTCTCAAGAAGTGTCTATTATCATTTTCTCCTCTTTCATTTTATCTCTTCCATATTCTTTCTCTCTTATATTCTACTACCCCATATCATCTCCCCATTGTAAATTTTTTCTTGTTGCTATTTCTAGTTTTCAGGTTAATAGATGCATTCCTCTCAAAGAAAGATTCTGAAATAAATTGGTATCTTTTTAAATATGGCTCTCTGTAGAAAATATTGCCACTTATTAAATTTCCATTAATAGAGAGATCTCATGTCTGTTTATGCTTCCCAATCGTTCTGAGACACTGGGGAATGATCTCTAGGTCTCTGAATTTTTAATTGATGTCCTTATGTTCCACTAATTTGCATGACTAGATCATGTTTCCTTATGTTCCTCTAATTTGTTGTAGCAACATTTGGTGAATGTTTTAAAAGTTTTAGTAAATTCTGTGGAATGGTGCCCATGCAATTATCCAACCATATTCCTGAAACCATCGTATAATATGCTCTTTTATATCTCATTTTTCCATCATCTAATCTCTGCTGCAATCATGTGACCTACTTTGCAGGCGCCTTTTCAGCCTAGAATGCACAGAAATTTTATATTGCCAGCATAATAATGAGTGGACACACTTCCAAGAGATAGAGTCACCTCAGCTAGGCTCATAAAAAGTGATCTATGAAGCTTGAGTGATAATTTACTAATTTCGTGGGAAATTTTAAGTATCACATAGATCAGAATCCTGGCATTAACTTCATCATTTCATTCTATGATTAATGCTATATATACAGTAGAGGATAATCATGTTATGGAGAAATTATTTTCTCAGGAACTGAAAAATGGGGAGTTTCTTGAACAGGACATCTGCTTCTTAAGCAGACTTACCTAGACAGCAACATTCAGTCAAAGTCACCTCAAGCAAAAGATCAGAGCAACAGAAATCTGGGAAATTAGGGGACTCTAGAACAAAAGAGTCCTCAGTTTCTCAGTCTGCTGACTAAGGTTTTCTCTCCTGTGAGATGTGTTAAATGATCCCAGCAAAGGGGATTCTCTCCTCTTCCACCTTTGTCCTTGTCCCTCTCCTTGTCTAACTCGCCATAAGTTAGCCCCTTACTCTCAAATCTATTTTTCTTTATTTATATTAAAATATTCAGTACATCAGGATTAAGTCCACTTATGGCAATTTTATGTTTTTCTACTATGCTCTGTCTTATTGATTTCACAGTTTAACTGCATTAGCTATAATCCTACATCCTTCATATCAATTCCTGAGGGTAAGTTAATTTAAATTTGTTATGATTCAAAACATACCAAGGATGAGACTAAAAAGTACTAGCCATCCCATGATAATATTCTATTTTATAAAAAGAAATTGTTACATACACAGATATATTTTGACATATACAAATAACTCAAGCAATGGATTTGAAAAGAAATTCACTTTGGTTTTGGTTCAAATCCCAAAGCTGATATTCCTAGTGTCTCTGTTGGCCACTTGATCTGATATTATTCCTAGAGAAGTGACTTTAAGATTGGTGAATCTGGAAGAAATATCTACATAGATCCTACTGAATACATTGTTATATTTCATCATTTGGGAAGCAACCCCTCCATGTCTGAGCCTTTCATCCATCTGTCTGCAAGTGAGGGCTAGGATATGCCTATTCTCAGGTGGTTATTAGAAAACTCACTTTGCACTTTCTGAAACCCTGCTCAGCAAATACATAGTTTTATCCTTCTTTACTACTTTCCATGTTCTGGCAATAAAGACAATGCTATTTATAAAACAAATAAAAGATGTTCAATTTCAAGATATTTTGAATCTTAAAGTACACACAAGCCAAAGAACCAGATGATTTAACATCAACCTTTGGATTGACAATTTACTCTCCAGTCTAGTGAAGATGCTACATTATTTGTTTAAATCTGCTTTGTAGANTGGTGCACACATTTTCCTGAGATTGAGCAGTCGAAAGCTTTCCCTACGCCATTTAGACCACAAATATACTTCTGAGACCACACTGGCCTAAAGGATACATTTTTCCTTCCCAAAGACATCCCTAAGGCAGACACGGTAATTAATTCTTTAGGGACAAAGCAGCGAGGGAAAACCCCTGGGACCATTCTCACTCAAATCTCCAGCTTTTGTGCAAAGGTGAGCTGGGCTCAGCTAGGAGTCTCAATTACTCCTGACTTTCCCCTTGTTGCCAACATGGGTCACACGGCTGGGAAACAAATCTTCCCAGAACCCTAATGTAACAGAAAAGATAAAGTACAAGGGACTTCAATTTTTTTTAATGAGAAAGCTTTTTCAAACTTGACAAAACAGTACTGTATGATCACTTGATATTCGTCTTTATGAAGTAAATTTATTCCCAATCAATTCCGTCTGTTCGCAGGTAGATTTAGCCTTTCATTAAGATTTGTTAGTATAGTGATATCCTATGTTTGCTGAGTCTCTCAGTCAGACACTGAATTTATTGCTCCCTCTTCATCTTCTTTCAAGGCTGCTCAGCTTCAGCAAACACATTTTTAAAAGCCATTTTTTTTCTGGAAGAATGATGTTGACTCCCTGTTAGAATTCTGATTACATAGTACACCCTTTAAATGTAAATTTTAGAAATACATACAGTTGCCAAAATGTCTCTTTCTCTTTAATCCGATTAAAGCATTCTTTTAAAAACCATTAATNCTCTCCTTCAGATCTCTTTGACATTCAGAGAACTACCCTTCATTGGGTCAAGTAGTTGAATGAATGTTTTGCAGAACAGCTTCAGCTGAAGAACAAGGAAAATCATCACTGGCTGCTCCCCTCTAGAACATTCTATAAAACATGGAGAGATACAAAAATTGAATCACAGTATTAGATTTTCCATGTGGAGGCAAAGGCACTTGTTTATTGTTAACTTCAATTAGGGATATAACAGTCTGCTTAATTCCCTAAAACTAAACTGTTTTGTTCCAACTAGTCAGTTCTCTTTTGCAAGCCAATGTGTTTTTATTCATAAAATGCAAAGGGCACAATTAGGATGGTTTTCTTCCTTGTTACTCAGCAGCCACAAATGCTCTCCCACAACACAGTGCCTACCTGTAGCACACCTTAGGACTTACAGATAAAACCTAGATAAAATCACTTGTGGGTCAATAGGGTTTTGCCTGAAAGCTCCAGGAATGCCCTCAATTATCACTAGTTAAAATGCTTGGCATGATCTTGCTTGATGTAAGTAGGGGGAAATATTCAGACCAAAATTCACCAACAAAGTAGCAACAATACTGTTACTGCAGAGTTACTGTTAGAGTTGAACAAGATGGCCATTCTGGTGATAACTCTTGACAGAGAAAAAAAGTACAGGACATCTGGAAAGAAGAAGAAGGACAACGCAAACCTCAAGTGGGGTGCAGTGGGCAGTAGAGATGCTGTCAGACACCTGTTCCCAAGGACAGCACCGCTTCCACAGCACCTCCGTTGATGCTAAGACAGCTGTTTTTGACTCAAGAGGCTACTTCTTTTCGGCTTTTTGAAATCTGTGAGACAGCACTGTCAGCAGCAGATGAGATGAAGAGTTACAACTGCTGTCAGGAGCATATTAATGCCTCTGCAGTCCAGGGTGTCTTATGAGTTGCCACAGTGGTTCCACATAAATTTTGACTTAAGACATAAACGAATAAGTAGTCTTCCGGGATGAAGGAGATAAGGCCCTTAAGTTAGATGGAAAAGAGAGGAGAGTACAGAGAATCAGGAACCTGTAGTCATTACTACAGTCTCAGGATGGGATCTGATATGGAGATAGCTATGTAATCTAAAAGTGCACATGTTGCCCAGGATTTCTCAGTGGCTGGAATGTTTTGACTGGTAACTCTTTGTTGTAAGGTGTTGCCCTATCCATAGTAAGCTAAGTATCATTTCTGCCTCCACCACTAGATATTAATGTCATCTATCTTTTAGTATTGAAAATCAACAGTATCTCTAGATATAGCCAAGTGTCCTACAGAGTAAAACAACCTCCAGTAAAACACTACTAGATTAAAGCTTCATCTTGCTGCATTTTCTATACATCTACCCAAGATTTGCTGCCTTTATTCACACAGAGGANTCAGTTTTAGATATTTCTTTTTTATTTTAATAAATAAAGTGTGCTAAATTACCTAAAAAATAATTCCAGATGGTAAGACTCTATTGCTGAAAACACTAAATGCTTTCATTTCAGAACACAGAGAAACAGTCTTGAGATGACCAAGAAAATTTCTCCCTATATTCTAGTTTTCATAGTGCTAGAAGGAGCTACAAAGTCTGATAAGGAAAAAGACACCAATGGCCTTACTCAGGTATTACCATGCATGTTTCAATACCAATCTGTTAGGCAAGATGTGCATATTGATGAAATAGTGGCAAGATTGATTATGGGAATAATCAACCACTGTCCTTATTGGATCTGAGGGCTGAGCCTCAGGAGAGAATACATGTCTGATACTATAAACATTGTCAAAAATTGTGGTTAGGAAGGTCAGTCATAGGCCTTAAGGGGAAACCTACTGCTGTTTCTGTTGTTGTTTAGTTATGGTTGCTTTGCTAAATGGTTGTGTTATCAAACTGCTTTCTAAAATCTTAAATGTATATCCATAGTTTTACTCTGTGCCACCTTTGGTCATAAAACTTACTATTTGCAGTGAATAGTAGTTAATGCAGAGAGTCATCACTATTCAACATAATAAGAATAAGCAACTGTGAAATTTTCAAAGAAAAAATAAATGTGTTATAAAAATAGTATTTCCCTGGACCTGGGGAGATGTCATAGACAGTAAGAGTCCATGCTAAGCAAGCCTGAGGATCTGAAATCAAAGTCCCAGAAGTCCTACAAAAAAACCTAGCATGGGTGCATGGATACCTTAACTCCAGCCCTGGTGGGGCAGACACAGGATGCTCACTGGGGCTTGCTACCTGTCAGTCTAGTTCCAGGTTCAGTGAATAACTGTCTCCATGGAATAAGGCAAAAGTGATAGATCAGAACATTTCTATCATAATTATCACACACACACACACACACACACACACACACACACACCTCATATATATGGATATACACAAACTAAATTAATTACTTACATTTGCATTCAAATAGTAAGTAGATTTGAACAGAATAAGACTTTTTCTTAAATGTGCTGATTCCAGAACTATTTGGGAAAAAAAGGCAAGCATTTTATAGAATTAATAGCTATATTTATGAAGCTATAAAAAGAAAAATTCATATGTTTCTAGCACAGCATGGTTTCAAAGAAGAATCTATCTTTATTTTATTTTGGCCTTACAATGGCCATTGTATCCTAAATATAATCTTTATTGTATAGAAAAGCGTCTAAACAACTTGTCGAAGAACGTATAGCAACATTCAGGGTGAAGAAATCAAACTATGTATTTGGCTTTAAATCCAGGTAGTTTACAATAAATGTGATGCCTCTACTAAGGAAGTTTAAGCTTTGAGCAAATGTTTATTGTCACTAGGATAAAAACCTCAAAGAAAGAAGAAGCCAATGTTCTCTGAACTCAAGAACCTGTGTGAATAACTTTACTGCATTTGTTCCTAAAGGGGTATATAATTTTATTTAAAGGGATAGTTTAGTTTTAAGTTTTCTTTTGTGTGTGTGTGTGTGTGTGTGTGTGTGTGTGTGTGTGTCCTTGCAAACAAAGCTTGTGTGAGTTTCCCATA
>LZPO01044621.1:79473-97563 GCA_001675575.1 Neotoma lepida
TGGGTTTTGTCGTGCCTTGTGACCTTTTCTCGCATGGTATACAGCACTGCAAAATGCAAAACAAAATACTAACACTAGGTATCTCTGCCAAAGAACACCCCCCTGCCCCCAGTGAGATGGAGAGATTATATCTCCCTCCAATGGCAGCCACCAGACACCTCCCCCCACTAACCGGAGGGAGGGTTAGTATTTGTGTTTTTCCTCAGAGTGCCACTATACCAATATGGGTCCCAATATGGGTCCCAGCAAGAGATGTGTGCCTGGCCAAAGATCAGCCTGCTTCCACCAAGGAGGAATTAACCCAGCATGGGTAAGGTATATACTCCCCTTTCTTGCTCTCATTGTCCCTCTAAAGGCTGAAGACTTGTGGACCCTCACTTTTCCTCATTTTGTGTCATGCATTTTGAGGTGAGGAATACTAGTTTAGCATACAAGGAGCTAGCTAAATATATTAAAGGCCTATGGTCAGCTAAGTTTCTATATAATTCATTACAGTTAACACAAAATTTTCCAATTAAATCAGACAAGGGCAGAGGTTGTAGCCTTTAACTATTTTTTGAAAAGGTTTGACATAATATAAAAAGGTTGTTTGATCCTCCTGGATTTTCACTTATGTTTTGATTGGTAGGGTGGTGCTTTTAATCTTTTTCCTTTTTAAGTGTCTCCTANAACACATCCAGCAACAACAGGTGGCCACTAAGGCAACTCTACAGGTGTTAATGGCTCTTAGACATCCAACTCATAGCCCTCCACAGGAGGTTATGCATGCCTGGCTTTCTGAAATTCAAAAGGCTACTGCCTGACCCTCCCTACCCAGGGTGACTCCCCAGGGATGGATGCTCTTCGAGGGCTGATAGTCAATGAGGGATAAGAGCTTGTTTAGCAAGCCAACTTAAGACAGGCACAGTCCAGTTGCTGAGCCTCCTGAGGCAGGGTCAACAAGGCTGGAGCAAAGAAATCTGACTCCCACTGAGCGCTCATGTAATAAAATAAAAGGGTGGATATGTAGTAGGACAAGCCCATAAGGTTGAGGAAACTGGCTCAAATGAATTGCCAAGGCATGCACATACTGCTTCTTATGAGCCAACCTGGAGTCTGCCTGAGGGCCTGACAACAGGCTCTGTCAGAGTTCTTGGTCACTGTTAGATTTCCTGACCATGCAGAGTCTGCCTGAGGGCCTGGCAACAGGCACTGTCAGAGGTCCTGATTGTGCCCAGCCAATGAGGGATGACCATGAAATGCCACCAGATTGGATGCAGCTTGGGTGCTCAGAGGAGGATATAGAAGGCCTTCCTTATTATTGAATAAATGAGTCTGCTGTTTGCCGTCAACTGACTCCCAGTATCTTTGTTGTTGACTCCATGCCTTCTCACCCCCTCCTCCTAGAGGGCCATTAGGATCCAGCAACATTGGGAGCCATTAGGATCCTGCAACAACTTATAACTTTGATTGCTTCTGAGACACTTCTCTGATCTCCAGAAAGTTGATCTGGNTTGGGTTTAACCTGCTGGCCAGTCACATAGAAAAGATGGCAGAACAAAGAATAGAGTGAGGTTTTCTGACTCAGTTCAGGAATCTACCCAAAAGGGACCATTGTGATAATAATTAATTCTACTGGTGAAGAGACTTTAGTTCATTGTAATCACTGTAGTTGGCACACTAACATCTTTGACACATATAAAGAATGTTGTTTTGTTTTTTGTTTAATGTCCTCTTTATTATTCTTGATTCTCACCCCATTTTTCCTTCTCCACGTAAGAATCCACTTAAAGGTGACCAAAATGTCAGTATGTGACCATGACTATATAAAATGCCTTTTCACCTGCCTGTCACTGCATGTAAATGAAAAAGAACGTATTTTCTAATTCTAGTTCTCCATTTTGTTTCCTAAATCTACATATGCAGAAATAAGCATGTCTTTGTNCATAACATGAAGCTCATTCTTTCAACCATCTCGTAATTCTAANTTTGAGTTAGCTCTTCCCACAGTAATGGAATCAAGTATCATACAGTTGTTGATTAATTTTTAATTATGTTTAGTATTGTTGTATTTTGCTGAAATTTACACAATCAGTATAATTTACTACTAAGTTTTAAGGTCTAATAGACTACTAAAAGCTTTTTTTGTTTGTTGACACTCTTATTTTCAATGATACATCAGATAGATGTGTATGACTTGGAAAATATTTTGACTTTAAAAATATTTTGTTAAATATGTCATTTCATAAGTATATTACTACTAACTAATAACATGAGACAGATGTCTTATTAGTTACAGGAGTTTGGGATATGGATATATGTATAAATTATAGCCAAAGTGTGTGGGTGAGAATGTAGATTTTCTGGAATATTGAAAATGTGTTCTGAAGTAACATTCTTTTCTTTTGCAGTTTTCATATATGTGTATTTCTTGTGCATGTATGTGTGCCTGTGGGCATATAGAGACCTTGGGCTGATGTCAGGACTCACCCTTGATCATTCATCTACCTTATTCAATAAGTCGGGGTCTCCCTAGCAAACCTATACCTCCCTAATAATATGGAGACTCTCTGAGGCAATTTGCTCAGGGAATCCCATCTCTATCTTCTGTGCTTAAATTACAGGGTCATCATATGGGTTCTAGGGATCAGAATTCCAGTCCTCATACTTGTGAGGCCAACACTTTAACCATTTAGCCATCATTCAGCTCTGGGAGTAGGTTTATTTGTTGTAATTAACACTAAAAGTATTGGTTCACAAGATTTAAAATATTTACNATGTGTTGAAGTATAACTTACCCATTAAAATTCTAAAAACACAAATCCATTATTCCCTTGATGACTTTTGCCACAAGTACATAATGACAAAGAATTCACAAGACAATGCGTAGGAGCAAATAGTCAAAACAAGCCAGTGATCCAGTATCCTGAAAACTAAAACAATACAAAATGCAACTGTAGCTGCCCAACATGAAAGGAAAGAAGTTTGCTTTTATTAGTATTTATTAAAATCTGATTGTGCATTTTGTCCAATACATGAACACATTTTTCTTATAATTTCCAGCTGAAACTTAGGAAAGCAATGGTAGGGCATCAGGCACACATAAGTTGAGAATGGAAACTCTGGACAATCAACACAGCATGGTCAGAATTTTATCATGCATATTTAAAAGCTGCATTAAGATACAGCATGAAGTCTAAGCCATGACTGTCAAGACAGCTGGGCTCTAAATGGAACACCTTGTTCCACTGATATACAGCTTAGGTTAGTTACCTAACCTCTCAAAAATGCCCTGTTCTTCTATTAAATGAGAGAAAGAACACGGGAGGAAGAACACGGCCTACCCCAAGTAACATGTTGAGATTATAAAAGCCCTGACAGCATAGCAGTTAATGTGAAAATGAACATAAGATGTTTAATATTCATATAGGTGATTCATAACCAGAGCTGAAGTGCTGACCACCAAGAAGCAAACATGCATAACAGGAAAACTGGTACGGTGGGATTTTGAAACTCTCTCTTGCAGCTAAATCTCTTTTTTTTTTCCCCAAATGAAGCTGATGTTTTTGTAATTTGATAATAACTTAAGAATGTTTTAAAAAGTAAACAATATTAGTACATGAATACACACTGGGTCATCATCCAAGACAGGTTATTTAGTATTATTGTAATGCCAGGTACCACACACCAGTCACCTAAGTGAAAGAAAACCCATTAACATTTAAACAAAGACCAAGGCTCTGTTCACACTGCCTACCACTTACACATTCACACACATATGCCTACATATGTGCGCATGCACACACAAGTGCATCAAGGAACAAAAATCTAAGTCTAGAACAAGTCTTAAAAGGGNTGGTAATAATCAGAATTATAATACTTATTTGAATGAAAAAAGCTCAGATGGCAGAGCACTGGATGTTTTAAAATAATTTCAAAATAAAAGCAGGAAGCTATAAACACGTCAGTGACAAAAGAAAAGAAAAGTATCAGTAAAAGTCAGACCTGAGTAGAAATATAAAAAATATCTTTCCTAGTATAATTCAAGATAGAAGACTTGTTTATAGTTCTTTCTTTGAAAAAAAATGGATTATAATGACAAAAAAGTAAAATTACAAAAGCACAAAATCAGTAAAAACTATGCTAATTCATATCCCCAAAATAACTAGTCTACAACAAATAAGGTGGGAGATGAAAAGAATAAGAGTTTCTCATTTTATACTGGGCATATAAAATAATAATTTTACAATCTATAATTAAATACAAATTCTGAAAGATTTTATTGCNTGAATAAAAGGAGAAGAGAAGGAAGAAGAGGGAGACAAAGAAGGAGAAGGATGGAGAGAAAAAAGATGAAGGAAGAGGGATAGGCGCATGCCTTCAAAATAATCAAAGACGAAATAAGGAATCAAGTGTCATTAAAGAAAAATGGAAGCACAAAAATTAAAACAAAGAAAGCAGACATGGTGATGCAGGACNGTAATCCCAGCTTCTCAGGAGNNTGAGACAGAGACTGCAAATTTGAGGACAGCCTAGGCTACATAGCAAGTTAAAGGTAAACCTGGACAGCTTANTGAGATAGTTTCAAGTTTTTAAAAATTTATCAGAAATTGATGGGAGTCTGTCTTAGTGGTAGCATGTGCCTAGCAGGTGGAAGACCTGGGTTTCAATCACCAGTAAAAAACTAAAAATAAAGGAGAAAGTAGAAAAAAAATATATATGTGGATGGTATCATACTATTCCCTCACAATGTTAAAGCCTAGAAAGTGCCGAATGAGAGTATTATTTGTTCTGTGACTCTTCCTTCCCCCAAGAATGTTGTGTAAGTCCCTTACCCTCTCATAGAGCCACTTATCACAGGGATCCTCAATTGAAATCCAGTTCTACTGGATCCCCCAAAGTCTACCTGATTCCTCTTCACAATGGTTGGTTCGTAGGTGGTCTATTGAGATGCTCTAGAGAGCTCCTCTTCACAGTAAAGCAATCCAAGTGAAGCTACTCTCTTACTTCTTCCCCTTGACATAGTCACAACTGGNTTCAAGACTTAGAATTGACACTGTCCTGATACCGTTATCTTGCCATCATATCATTATTGTGCAACTATACTGTAAAGCAGCCCAGTGAGAGCAGTTATTAATCATCTCTGTTTATGAATAAAGAAACAGACACTCATAGGGTGGATAACTTGCCTGGGGAGATGCAGTAAATAACTTAGAAATCTAAATACATCTCCATATCTACCTCATTTTGGAATTCATGTTCTTTCTCTAACATTTCTTCTTGCCTTTAACCAGGTTTGTGTTAGTATTAGCATCAATTTAGTGTGTTTATAAAGCTTTATTAATCTCAGTACAATGTTGATTCTACCATCTCATGGTCTAGCATATTCCTGTTACTGCTTTTAAATAGCATATGCCTCTTAAACCATGTTTACAGACAGAAAAGGAAACACATAATGGAATCTACACAGGCAAGGAGGATTTGCCAGAGGAAGCAATTAACTGGGGTTTTGCCAATCACACAAAGAGAGAAGACAAAGGACAGGGCTGTCTGGGCGGGANAAGAAAAGCATTTANTGCTGTTCATGGCCAAAAGCAAAGACAAGGGTCACTTCAAGTCTAAATATTTACTAACTTGCTCTGTAAGAAAATGTTTGCAGATCACCACTCTATATAAGATCCAAATATCCAATTTTCTAGGGGCGTTNCTTCACAGTGAAGACACATTTTAGAAGATGTACAAGAGTTATGTTTGACATGATTAAAATTTATTGAAAACACTTTNCTAGCGTTAAGGGACAATTCCAGGAGTTCAGAGAGCGTAAGCAGAGTATACACATCTATTGAACTACCCAAAATGGAAATCTGCCTTTAAAATGTCAAGTGGCCTGTTTTTCTTCATTAGAAAATAGCTGCTGATACATGTACAGCGTGGATTCCTCACAGCAGCAGCATTCTAATTGCAGGCTATGAGGAGTTCTAATTGAAACAAGATTAATGAAGAGTCAGGCCAGCCTCCTACATCCCAATCCCTGTGAACACTTAGATTCTATGAGTCATTTTCTTCCCGGAATAACTCAGCTTCAACAGTGACTTCCAAACTAACGGCAACATTTCCGTCCAGATTTCTTTTTTATGCCTTGCATCATGTTCCAGGATATAGCACACAGAATCGGCTCATCTTCTGCCATCAGCTAATGCTGCTAAATGTCAGGCATTTAATAAAGTTAAAGGGCAGAAAAGTTTTAAACAATTTATTCTGCCAAGCGATCAGTCTTTGAGAAGGCTCAGGAAAACTCATTGCTTTATTGACTGGATCAGAGGGGGGAATTTTCTTATCAGTTTCTGAAATGACTTTAGAGATCATTCATATATATGAATTTTGTATTTATTTGTANACACCATGCACCTAGGAATATTCATTAAATATAATAGTATGCATACATCAACTGTGAACTTTATTTAATAGCAAAGTTGTTTTGTAAATCCAAGTGTTTGCGAGCCAGGGAATAGCTGCTAAAAAGAGCTGTTGGTATGTCCCACTAGCTCAAATGACAAGTATGTTCTATATTGTCCAGTGGAACAGGGAACAACAAAGACCTGTTGGTTATGCACAATGGGAATACTGGGTTTCCACGAATCTTTNCAGTGTCTACAGAGAAGACAACCCCTCCGAGGCCTCCTACATTCTACTATTCCACTTGAGTGAAAGGAAAAAAATGACTCTGTTCTTCCTCATTACCTATGCCATGAGGTGAGAGGGAAGGACTTGTTAGAAATGGAAGATGAAAGACTAATTTGGAANGCCTTNCTGAGTTCCGATTCTAAGATGGATTTAGTGTAGAAGTTTATAGTTAAATTTCACAACACATGGGAGCCTCCTTGTTTTCAGTACAAGCCATCAGGTCTCAGTCTCTCTCTATATATATAATCTTGAAATGGAAATTCTAAAGGGAAAGGCTTATTTTAATGAACTATGAGTTTTGAACTGAGCACCCTTCTACTCCTGAAGCAATTTCAGAAGAGGAAAAATATGTATATGTGGAGTTATTTTTAAAACCTCTAGAGCAAGGTGCCATGAGCCTGAGAAATTGTTTCTTCTGATCCCTTGGGTTTTAATGACTAGCTGGCAGCATTCAATTACACAGTGATCATTAACAAGAAACCTAATTGCTACTCACAGACAGGTAAACAACTCATATTGACATCAGAAAGTGCATGGAGGGCCATTTTATCACATCAAGTGAAATACAGGCTTTCATGAGGATAAAAAAGACTAAGATAGTATTTACAAAACTCTATTGCCCCTCCTCCTCGCTTCACATACATTGTAATATTGGAATGGCTGTACACAATGGCAGACTATGATAGCTCATATCTTAAAGCACTGAAAATTATCTGAAAATTAAACTGTTAAANAAGTTTCAAGTCCCATTCTATAGACATTAAATGCAACAGAATTCTGTTCCAAAATTTTGAACCATAGCTAGCAATTTGTCTTTAAATCAAAGGTAATCAGGAAAGTTGGCCTATGTTAACCATCCAGTAAATTGAATTATTAAATATATATTTTCATATTACATGTATTAAGACAGAGAAAGTGAAAGTGCAAAAATATCTAACTAGAAAATGTGAATTAAAAAATAATGACTCTGTTTTCCTTCCATACAATTTCAAATTCTTACTTCTGTAAAATTGGTTCTATGTTTGTTACTTTGACTAGAATGTGACAGTGACTCACCTCCACCCCTGCAGAGTCTCTCAGGGTGATTCTGTGTCACCCTAATAACATACACACCTACACATGAGTTGACGTCTTCCAGAGTATTTTCTACTCTGAGGAAGAGTTATAACTCTGAATTTTAACTTGTAAAGACAATCTTGCTAATAGTCATTAAAAACTGGTGACACAGAAAAGAGACCCATTTTTGCAAAGAATTATTTTANCCACACATTACCCCTGTGTCAGTGATGTCCAGCTGTCAAGATAGACACATCGAAAGATTCACTAATTAAGACATCTATGGCCTTCTTTGCATTGCAAATATTCAAAATAAACCTTGGTGAAGGAAAAGGTAAACATTCATGTCTGTTTCCAATGTCATGATCATTAATAAAAAAAAAAAGTTCTACCTGAAATTAATTTCCAAGCAAATCTGTATTAAAGGCCTCTCATGAAAACTAGTCAGGTCGTTATCAAGCCCCTCTCAGACAGGGTCCTGTTAATTTTGTTCTCAATATTGTATATATTTGTGCACCTATGAGNGNGTAGGCCGGCTGGCATTTACCCTAAACATCATATTGTTTTAAAAGTCCTCACCTCCCCTACCCAACAAGTTCCCTCTCTCAGTATTTAACATCCCCACAGTTAAGCCAACACATAATAATCATGTTCCTTCTAAGTCCTGCCACTTTGCAAATTCATTTTCTCTTGTTTTCCTCTTTAGAGACGGAACAGCTGGTTGTCATCTTCCAAATGCTGTAACAATCTCTCACATATTTGAAGATAGTAATTAAGTCATCCCCTCAGCCTTCTCTTTTTGAGAAATTCAAATACATTTTTAACACAAATTATCAAAAGACTGCCATAGCCATGAATGTGAAAATTGTTATTACATGGGCTTTCTCTGTAAACCACTCCTGTTTGGGTAAATAGTCCCTCCAGAAACACATGGCCTTGAGGAATTCAAGGACCCTGGCTGTATCACTAGTGAGCTCCTGTTCTATATTACCCTCTGAGGAGTGCTTTGCAGTTCACATGTAGACACAGGTGATTCTTTCCTCCCAGTTACCCCTCTATCTCCAACTTCACCCCCTCTTATTCTAAAAAGAGAAAGGATTGTGAGGAGAGGTTCTTTGGATTCCTTGAGAGCAGCTCCAAACATTACTTAGATGAAATGCATGCACCATTCTTAGATGGGTGAGCATCCTTCGGAGGATGCTAGTATAATAACAAGAATTTTGAACTAAGCAAAGGTTTGATTTGAGCCATATTTACATAAAATTTAGCTCCCATGGTACAGAAATAAGGAAAATGTATCAAACTCACTNGTTGTGTGATCTTAGACAAGGTTTTCAAGCTCACATTGTCTCATAAACAATAACCCTTGGGGTTGTGTGAAGAANCTAATGAAAGTTTGCTGTCCATCAGCTTGCCTAACAAAAATGTTCCCTGGTATCCAGATGGCATTTCTATCCCTTGGTACCATGTTTCCCATGAAAGAACAATAAATTAATGTCTCCATCCTCCATCCATACTTGCACTTAAGAAAGAACTTTCTAGAGTTCTCAGACAAGAGCAAAGTGGCTGCTCCAATGAGCATTCCAAGTATGAAGTCAAACCTACAAGGACAATGTTTTCAGATAGGATTATCCCAAGAACAGCTTGTTCACAGAACTGCTATTTCACCTCTAATGTGAGGCATAAACATGTTTATTTAGGACAAATACCTCACTCTGAGTGAGCCTGCATGGTTTATAGCAGAGTATTTTCCCTGAAATATAAACCTATATATTTTGCATTACATTATTCCACACTGGTAAGAGAGGATAATTCTAACCTTGGGAAGGTTTGACATGCCAATTTATCTGCAATATACATCTGGAATATTAATGCATCAACCTTTTACTTCATTTTGCTTTGAATAAAGTATGACAATTATTCTTCCTTGGAAAGGAAGTTTCAAGAACGAAAAAAATATTTCAAGTATNAAAAGTTAAATCATTAAAAAATTTTTCACATATAACTACAAATTAATTATTCTTAGTCTCTCTCGTCCCACTCCACTATCTGTCACTCCCTCCCTCTCTCCCTCCCTCCCTCCCACAAATAATCTGAACAGAGAGAAAAGGACTGCTCCACTTTGAATGTGGTTTGAATGCGAAAGTCTCTCATGGCTTTGTGTGTTTGAACACTTGGTCTCTAGCTGGTGGTGTTGTTTTGGAAGATTATGGAACCTTCAGTAAAGAAGCCTTGCTAGAGGAAAGTAGACCATTGAGATGGGCCTCAAGAGTTTATCATCTGTACTCACTTCCTGTACCCTCTCTGCTACCTGACTTCAAAGCAATGTGACAACTTGACCTCCTGCTCCTGCTACCATGCCTTCTCAACCANGATAGAATGTATCCTTGTGGACTTAGCAAGCAAAACAAAACTTTCTTTTCTTCAATTACTTCTTATTAGGTATGTGGGCACAGTAAAGACAAATGTAACTAATAGATCCTTTCATGAACATCATACTAAAGAATTTTTTGAGAAAGGTTTTGATATCAAACCTGCTTGTAGTTTCCATGCCTGGCCTCTAGAATTTCATGGTTCTGAGATTTATCTATTTCTTATTATCCATACATAATAATGGATGCTTCATCTATATATTATCTTCACTTAAANCCAGAACTGCAGAGAAGTGAAGATTAAATGATCTAATGTAGAAAATAGTTGTTTCTATCAAAAAAAAAGAAGGAAGAAGAGGAAGAGAAGGAGGAGCAGGAAGAGGTAGCAGAAGAAGCAGAGGAAGGAGAGGAGGAGCAGGAGGAGGTGGGAGAGACAGAGGAGGAGGAGAAACAGGAGGAGGAGGTAGAGGAGGAGGAGGAGAAAGAAGAAGAAAAAGAAGAAGAAGAAGAAAAGAAGAAGAAGAAGAAGAAGAAGAAGAAGAAGAAGAAGAAGAAGAAGAAGAAGAAGAAGAAGAAAAGAAGAAGAAGAAAAGAAGAAGAAGAAGAGCACAATTAATTTTGTAAGCAGGTTAAATGACCCAATTAGCCCAATTAGCTCTGTGGTGGTTTGAAAGAAAATGGCCCACAAAGAGAGTGGCACTATTAGGAGTTATGGCCTTGTTGGAGGAAGCGTGTCACTGTGGGGGCAGGCTTTGAGGTCTTTTTTTCTCAAGCTTCCCTCAGTGTGACAGTCAGTCAACTTCCTGTTGCTTGCAAGGTATAGCACTCTCAGATCTAGCACCATGTCTGCCTGCACACTGCCATGCTCACCTTCATGATCATAATGGACTGAATGTCTGAAACTGTAAGTGAGTCATCCTCAATTAAATGTTTTCTTTATAAGAGTTGCCATGGTCATGGTGTCTCTTTACAGCAATAGAAAACTCTCACTAAGACAGAAGTTGGTACCAGGAGTGGGGTATTGTTGTGATAGGCCTGACCATGCTTTTGTTTAGAGTAATATAGACTTTGGTACTTTTGGTTAGGAAAGCAGTAGAATGCTTTANGCACTGCTAAATGGGAAATACTAGTAGAAGCATGGAAGACAACAATGCTGATAATGATTTGAAATGTTGGGAGATGGCTCAAGAGGTTTCAGAGAAGAATTTTAGTGTGTTGCCTAAAAATCATTCTTGTGATATTTGGTGAAAGTGGCTGCCTTTTGCCCTTGTCCAAAGAGTTTCCCTAGGCTAAAGTGGAGAGTTTTGGATTAATTCCATTAACAGAAGAAATCTCAAAACAGCCTAGTATAGACACTGTCGTGTGATTATTAGTGGAAACTCTAATGAAGATATATAATGAAAGGAGCAAGCTAAGCAAGGAAAAATATTTGAGGAGAAAAGGGGCACCAGAAAGCAGAATGAAGCTAAGTTCTTTATTCGAGGAGATAAACAGATTAGGAAATGGAATATAGGGAGGGATGACCTCAGGGCAAGACGCCACCCAGCTAAGTTTCCAACTTGCAGAAAGGAATTAAAGAAAAGTTTAGAGCCAGGTGTGGTGGTGCATGTGTTTAATCCCATCACTGGGATGTCAGAAGCTGGTGGATCTCTGAGCTTGAGGCCAGTCTGGTCTAAAGACCAAGTTCAAGGGTGGCCAAGCTTAGGCNGTAAAGGAAAACAGAAAGCTGGTGAAGATACAATTGAACAAGAGGGCCATGCAGAACTTGGCAGAACTGGCCATGTGATTCTGGCTTTAGAGTTAAGGATAGAAGAAACAGTTTACAGATGTTGCCTCCGTGTGTAAGGTCAGCTGCCGAGGCCAGGCATGTGTCAGGGGTGTCCCTGAATGGAGACCTAGTAGAGAGGCCATTGTACAAAGCTGTGAAGTTGCAGCTTGGATTGCTTTGGAAAACCCAAGATGTTAGAGATGCCAGAGTCGGGGAATANCTGCCAAAAAGGTATCCTGCTAATAGGAAGTGGAACCATCCCAAGAGAAAGAAGTGTGTTGCAGTCAACAAAGCTGAATGGAATTGGAGATGTGGAGATAGAATAACAGTGCTGTGGGATGTAGATAGTGAAATATATATATATGTATATGTATATGTATATAATATGTGGTTTGGAGAGATGGTTCAGTAGTTAAGAGCAGTGAACAAATTTGTCATGACCTTTGTGATTAAGGTATATCAGCAAATATCTCACCTCATGAGTCATATGTGAAAATCAGTACAGCTCTTTCAAAAGCTACAATCTTGAGTTTTTATAAGCAACATTTTTACAAAGAGTTCAATCAAATAAAATGTTGAACTTGATAATAGTGTATCTTTATAAACATAAAGGCATAATTAGTTGTAATATTCTAGAACATTTAGAACTGTTTATTTCTTACAGGAGGTGGATTTTCCAAATAAAAGCTCAGGGTGAATTAATTGTTGAAAAATAAATACATAATCAAGCAAATAACATTCATAATTCTGAAACAAGCATGTAATAGCAGCCATTTCAAAGATGCTTAGTCCAAAGGAACTGGCAACTCAAAGTGGGATTGTGAATTAGCAAACATGATGCTCTGGCAGTCAGCGTCTCCAGTTTTTAGAGTTTGAATGTACACTATGGAAAACATCCACAGGAAATTAAATTTATGCACCATATGAAAAATTAAGCAAGTGGAAGAACAGAGAAATTGAATGAACAAACAAGTCTACGGAGAGTAGAAATGCCAAGAAACAGGAGAAGGAAGAAGAGAGGGAAATGAAAAAATACTTGAATACTCAGAAAATCCATTTATCTTCTTTGTTCAACAACTCCAATTGATTAGCATCAGTGTTGGCAAGTAGTTTGAAACTGTGATACTGAAATGGTATTTAATTAAAAGTCAGTTCTATTTTAATAATATGGCAAACACATCACAATTCCATATGTAAATAACATCATCAGATGAAGATAAAAAGAAGAATCAAAACTAAATGCTGGGAAGTTTGCAAAGAAGACAGAATTGTGTGTTGAGAAACAATAATTAAACACTGTTTCCAANTTATCATTATTGTGGCTTTTATTAAGATTCTGCTTTAGCCCAAAAATTGTTTTTCCTCTGCCATATTTGACATTCCAAAGAGAAAAGTAAGTACAAGTAGCATTTAATTTCTATTTTCTGTATTATCAGAGCCTTCATGGTGTACTTCCAGATCTCCAAGGCTGGATTATTTTCTTAACTGTTACCACTACTTCCCTTCAGTAAAATCCTTACCACAAATTCTTATCCATAGCCCAACTAAAATACCAAGAAATGTATTATCTAGAGAACTACTTGGCATCTGAGATGCATTATACTAGTCATTCTAGCCAACTTCCTTGAAATTGCTGTAATTTCTAGAAATCTTAATATATTACAATTCGTAGATGTGTTATATCCCTCTAGGAGGTATTGTTAAGCATATAAATTTTTACATGTATATCTAAATGTATGCATGTATAAAGAGAAGAAATGTTCATAATATTTCTTTATAATGTGTGAATGTTTTTCAAAATTCAAGATGATATACAATTATAATGGTTAGTCATTGTCACAAATCTCTGTGCTACAACCAAGAAAGGGTCTAAATTGTAATTCCTTGGTAAACTGAAATTGTTTCAACTACAGCAAATCTTTAGGTTCNTCACATAAAGAAACTTACTAAATTCCATACCTTTTCTCCCTCTCTTAGTAATTGGAAAAAATTCTTCCTGAAATAGAATCACTAAACTCTCTCTGTATTTTACCTTGCCATTGATCCCCTGTGCTTCATTTCCAGAGTGAGACATGGATCCTCAAAGCAAATGGATATATACAAAGAAGATGCTTCTTTGGTATTGGGGTTTAAAAAAACAGAGGCAATGTCTCTCAATGAGGCCAAAGAGATGAGATGTAAATTTTGAGTGGACTCAGCCAAATCCAAATACTCCTGCATGCCCCACTTCACCCAAGCCTCATGACAGGTAAAGATTTCCCATATGGCCAGCTTTCACTGTGTCAGAAGGTATTATGGGGAGTGCTAGGGGAGGAAGCACATGAATGCTCTTATGCAGTGCTAAGCCCTAGACCTGTCAGGAAAGATAGAGCCACTAGGGCAATAGAAGCACAACTATTACTGGATAACTTGTCACTTTCTGACTAGATTTGAAGCTGCTCCACAAGAGGGGATTTCATGTCTGGTACTGTACTACTGGTAAAAAGCCCTAGGTTAGACCCTGCAATTATTATTCTGCTAAATGGTCATGTTGTCAAAGCACATTCTAAAATTGATGTTCATACCTATAGACCTGGGCTGCTCTCAACCTTGCTTCTCAGAGAAGCTTTCTGCCATTGTCAGGAATCAATCAAGAGATGTATAACTAGTTAACATACTGACAATTAGAGATGGAGTGCTGAACCCTAAATAGGCAACTGTAGCCCAGTCATCACCAAAGGCTCCGGGAGCATCATGGAAGTGGGGCAGAGAGGATGTAGGAGCTGAGGGGTAGGGAGGAGTGATGCAAAATGCTGCCTTCTGAGTATGACATGGCTATCACATTCATGAACTTGTCAGTGTAGCTACCTGCATAAGATCAAGAGAGCCAAACTCTCAGCATGAATGGGGTAGATGATCTCCAGGCCTAGCCTAACTGAAGAGCTACTGGAACTTAATAGTTTCCAGCAGAAAGAAAACCACTTTTGTTTGAGAATGTGACCAGGGATAGGATTTCTATCCTCTGGAGGATGGCTCCAACATCCATGCACTTAGTGGGTAATGATAATAATGATTAATAATAATAATAATAATAATAATAATAATACATGAAGTTGGAAGGGAGTATGTTGAGCAGGATATGAAAGTTTGGAGGAGAAAGTATCGATAGATGTAATCATATTTCATTGTATTTATGTATGAAATTTGCAAGAATAAAGAAAAAAATTAAAGATTTCTCAGATAAGTTGGAGAGAGTTCAGTTGGTAAAGCACTTACCTCTCAAGGATGGAGCCCTTAATATAATCCCCAACCCAAGTAAAAGGAGCCATGGCAGCATGTGTAACCACTGAGTTGTGAAGTATCAGCAAGTGCACCCTGGGACTCATTGGCCTTGGCCAGTCAGCCTAGGTTACATGGTGAGCTCNAGACCCACCTGTGAAATTAGCTTTCTCAAACAGCAAGGTGGATGGTCTTGAGAAACAACACTGAAAGGTGTCCTGTGGCCAACAGACTCACAAGCACATTACACACAGACACACACAAAGATGAATGCATGCATACACGTACACAAAATCTACCCAGAAACCATCATTGGTTTGGTATGGGGGAGGGTCATTACTGTGCACTTCTCAGACTCACACTCCATGCACCATTATTCTGTGGCAAAACCAGCAGATCTCAGGTTCTAAGACTGTTGCACCAGGTGACTCTTACTGTGAAAGGAATGGCCTTCACCATCTGTGTACCTCTTGGAGCTGTGTGTAAGAAAAACCTCTGCATAGGCAGAAACAAGAGGAGAGGCTGTTTACAGCGGAGCTATATTATTCTAGGGCTAGTGAAAACTGAGGAAGAGGAATATGGAGTGGACCAGAAAGGGATGATTTTGTCTTCTACCAGACCAGCAGAAGGAAAAGTTAAGCCAACTTAGACTCCTCAGTAGCTAGGCACAATCTAATAGTTTGAATAGAGAGAGGAAGAGCAGTGCCACAAAAATAATTCAGTCAGAAGAAATTCAAAGACAGGAGAAAAGGATGCTACTTGGCTAAATTATTTCTGTCTTTCTGAACTTCCAACCCACTTTTATTCAAGGAGCTCACATCTGGTGTACTAAATGAAGTAAAGAGGAAAACCTCATTGAACCAATGAGATGCTGTGCATCTCCAGGCTTGAAGCTAGGCCCATGTGCTCATGGAGGAAGAGACTGTCACACAGCAGGCCATCCCTCCTGGCTCCGGGTTCACAGCCCAGTATTTACTATACCTTGGGTACTTCCATTTCTGATACAGGGAATAGACAAAGCATAGATTTAAAGAAATGTTTACAGTAGAGTCAACCACGAGCAAAAATAACATTAGCACTATTACGTTAAAATGCAACAACCTTGTATCTTGGATTCTATCTACAGAAAATCCAGATGCTGTTTTCTACATTGTTAGTATATTCTTACTTTCTAATTCAATGTTATTTGTTTGAAAATAAAAAAATTATTATCATCTAGTCGTGAAACTTGTAATGTTTTAATTGCAAAGATGGAGTTGTAATATCCTACACACAACCTAAGAATGTAGTTGAAAACAAAATAAAAGTACATCAAAGCTTAACCACTGTAGTTATTATTTATATTATGTCTTAACGAGCTAGGCTAGCANGATGGGTCTCCTTTAATACCTAAAAAGAGGAAAATCTTATATTCCTACAACATGTTTAAAAATATATTGCTCATAACTCAAAAAACTATGATGATGTATGGTAACCCCTCAGGTCCAAAAGGAGAAATATCCCCCTTGGAAATTCCATCTCTAGTAATCTTACTCAAAGGAACAGCTGCCAACATCTAGTATTGCTCTGTCCAAATTTTATACCCACTTACAAATGAATATTTTAGAGTGATTTATCAGAAGCCCCTTAATTCCAATTCCAATCTGGCCTGAAAAGATAGGTGCCATAAATTCGTAAGGACTCCTGGGTATTTCNCAGTTTAGCCTAGCTTCCAGTTGACATCCTTTTGTGAGTCTGCTCTCATTATTTTGTTCAATTCTCAGGGATCAGTTGGAGCTTCAGTTCTTATTGCCTATATTCCCTCTGGAGGAGTTCTGAAATATGTCAGATTACTCTTTGTTTTCCCAAATTAAAAAAAAAAAGCAGAATTTTTACCTTTCTCAGGAGGTCACTGTTGAATACAGATATGGCTAGTCAGGGGCACATGTCATTTATTCTACAATAATGCTCTGTATAAACAAGGGGTCAGATGCTCCCCTTTCTCCTACAAACCTGAGATGTATCTGAAGCTGTTGCCAAAAATGGTCAGAGGATCCTGTTGTCAGACAAATAGTCATGCCTTTGCCTAGGAGAGAAGGAAATATTGATCCAGGTATGGATGAAAGGGTTATAGATGCAGATGATCTGCATTACAGCCAGTATAACCTGGTAAGAGGTTGAGAAGGAGCCAGGTATGCCCAAAATAACGTACTGAGAAATTATTCACAGAATTCATTAACGTTAATTCATACAGGTAAACCCGCATATTAAACATATGCATGTATTAAAGACAACACACACAAATTCCGACAATGACTTAACAAGTAACAGAAAACAATATAGAGTTGGTCATCCATCCATATCTACTGGTTCTGAAACTTCAGATTCAACCAACCATGCATGGAAAATACTTTGGGAAAAAATAACATCTGTCCTGACACGTACAGACATTTTTTGATTATCCTTAAAATGTAGTCTCTCGGTTATTTATACAGAATTTTCATCCTATCAGTTATGAATAATCTAGAGATAATTTAAAGTTCCTTGGAGGGCTTAGATTATATGCAAATACTATGTCCTTTTGTGTAAGGGGTTGAGCATCTGTAAATTTTGATCCATGGATCCCGGAAAGCCACTCACTGCAGATACTAAGGTATCTACAAAGCTACTCTTCAGCCTAACAAGCTGTATCTGCGTTTTCATACAAAGCTTTGAAGTCTTTAGGAGATTGAAGTTCTTAGGAATTGTCTTCTTTGAAAAGCATTGATATTAGGGAAGCACATTCACGGTGGCATAATGCCTTTCATCTTTTTACCAAGTGTGGCAAGCCAATCAGAGATTANAGAAAAATACAGCCATGGCCCAGTCTAGATTAAATTAGCATTATTCAATAATACAGACCACAATGTGTACCTATTTCTCCACAATTCCTATAGTTTGAACCTAAACTTTAGCTCTTTGTAAGGTTACAAAGATAGTCAAATCCCCAATCAT
>LZPO01044622.1:36512-47423 GCA_001675575.1 Neotoma lepida
ACACACATACACCACACACACCACACACATATACCACACACACACACACCACACACACACACACACAGCAGGCGGGGCGGGGGGGAGAAGACAGACAGACAAAGAGTAAAAGAGCAGCAGCCCAGGTGCCCCTTCCAGTCAAAAGTAAACCAGAGTCCCAATTCGTAGGCAGGGGACTTCACAGCTGCCACAATAAATGCCGAGCCAATCTCTAGCAAGCCCTCTACAGCCATTTTTGGACCAGAGTGGGAGACTGCCCTGCTCCCCTCAGAAATCATTATGTAAGAAACAGAGTTTTCAGTCTCAGTACTAAACCAAATTTTGCATAGGGGAGCCATCCCACTTATGCCAAGTGGCTCTAACATTTATGAAGGGCACAACGAACTTTTATACCCAAACTGACTATCACTTTTACAACACTAAGGTATAACATTTCATTTCAGGTGTGTATAATTGTGCTCATTAAGAAAGGATATCCTTTTATACCAAAGACCAAGGAAAAGGAAGAATTTAGTATAAGGCACTAGCTCCATTCCAGATGCCTAGTAGAGCCACACTCTGTGTAGGGACCAGCCACTGACTCTTCACAAAGAAGCATACCTGGACTGAGACATTGCCCCTCTGTGAGAACATCTCCCAGGGTGACAGACAAAAACTGGTACTTGGGTCTCTGCCAGCACCAGTATCTCTTCTTTTTGGTCACCAGACTCAGCAGTTGCAGCTTGTCAGAGTCATTCAAGTGTGAGACTGAGATCAAGTTCCCCCCAGCATCAACTTCTTTAAGGAAATTCCGAGTCGCTTTGGCAAACATTTTGTCAGGTTCAGATTACCTAAAAAATAAGATTAGCATAGAGTCAAATATGGAGTTATTTTGTGTCCTTTTTCCCTAAAATTATCATATTTCTTTATAATTACTATAGCTAATATGAAAGAATGTATCCTCTCTGAGAAACTGTCTAATGTGAATTAGGTTGATGACAATGAAATCAAATCAAAAAAAGAGAAAAGTTCAAATAAAAGACTATTTCAGTAGGGATAGGCTAGGTTATACTTCCAAAACAAGCAACCCTGAAATCCCAGTGACTTACAGGCCTGGTTCTCAACCTGTGGGTCGGTCGCAATCCCTTTGGAGTCAAATGACTCTTTCACGGGGGTCACCTAAGACCATCAGCAAACACAAGTATTTACATCATGATTCATAACAGTAGGAGCTGTATTAAAGGGTCGCAGCATTAGGGAGGCTGAGAACCACCAGCTTACAGCAATAAAAGTTTGTTTGCTGAGCTGGGCTTGATGGTACACATCTGTAATCCCATGGAGCAGAGGCGGCAGAGTTAACACACACTCAAGGGCAGCCTGGTCTGTACAGTGGGATCTAGGCCTACACTCCATCCCAGAAGGAAATTATTTGTTGCTTATACTGCCTGCCAATAAAGATGGAACAGGAAAGGTCTGGGGCTTTCATTTTATTTTTGGAGGGTTGTTTTGTTTTGTTTTGTTTTGTTGAGACAGGGTCTCATTTCTTAGCCCATGCTGGCCTGGAACTCATTGTATAGCTCAGGCTGGCCTCGAACGCTAAACAATCTTCCCACCTCAGCCTTGGAAGTTACTGGAGTTACAGGAGTAAGTCACCCAGCACCTGGCTGAGAGTTTTATTTACTGTGGATCAAAGGATCAAAGGGGAAACCACTGTCTTGAACAGTGTTAATCATTACACAACATAAAAGAAAGTTCTAGAAGATCTCATATTAGCAATTAAATATCCTGGCACAAAAGGTACTGATGGCATGTTTACTTAGAACTTGTCAAAACACGGCTTTAACTAACCTTGAGAATCGAGAGTGTAACCTTACCAAGAATCTGGTAGGCAGAGACTTAGGTATATTTGTTGACATAATGAGTTCCAAACATTCAATCAACAGCAGATTGAAGATATTAAAACATAATTGCATTGTATTGAACATGTGCAGACTTCCCCGTTAAAACAATGCTGTAGTAAGCAAAAGACCAATTGTATAAACAGTGTACAGGTGATTTAAATACACCAGATGCTGTGTGTAGGGTGTATGCAAACTACGCTGTGTGTAGGATGTATGTAAACTACACCATTTTGTAGGAAGGTTGGCTAAGGAAGGCAGTTCCATATTGCCAAGTCCAGCATGGCTTGATCCTGGAAACCTGCCTCAGTCATTGAGGAAATGGACAGACACACAGACACATGTTCAGAAAATCTGGGATCAGGTGGCCTGTGCTCTCCCTGGGGGAGCAGCACCTACTACAACAGCAACTTGGAAACTCAGAATGTTTATTTTATACATCTGAAATCCCAATCGAGGGGGCTGGTTCATTGTATGCAGCTGAATAAGAGGCAGGCTCATGGCACACAGCTGAACAAGAAGATGGGTTTAGCCAAACTTGGGCAGGAGGGCTCCATGGGGAAGCAGCCTCGGGCTGGAGTCATCTGGGAGGAGGAAGCCGGGGTTGATAGCTTTTGCACACACTGTCAGTTTTTGTACTTGGCAGAAGAGGGCCTTGCCATTTCACTCTGAGCCTTAGAGGTTTTCCCTTCCCATAGGTCTGAGGCATCAGGGTCCTTGGGATGGTTGTGCCCATGTCAACAGTACGCACTCACTCAGAACTTCATCCGCTCCTTACACACTCACTCAGGGCTTCCCCCACGTCCCTTCAGTGGTACCCAGGGACCACTGCAGTTCTGTGAAAAGTCAAAGACAGATTTTCTCTACATAGTGTGATCTTTTCCTGCTCAGAAATGAATACTAGCTAGCTATAAATTTTTAACCCAGAAATAAAAGTATAGTCACACTTCAGCTGGAGAGAAAAGAAAACCTGGGGAGATCTAAAGAGAAAGTATAATATTTAGTGGGAGTATAGGCTAGTAAGTGGGCTAACTTTCTGGAGGAATACCCCTATTCCTTCCTCATACCCACACAAGAGAACATTGGTAATAAATCAAGATTTCTTTGAGGAAAATAAAACCATAAATTGGTAGGAAGGGCAGAGAAATATTTTTGCAATCATAGGATAAAGGACATTTATAAAGACAAATTGCAATCTGAGTGAGTATTTGCAATATTTATTTCAAGAGTATTTATGTAAAAACAACTCTTAGAGGCCAGAGAGATGGCTAGGTGGTTAAAAGCACCTCTTTTGGTTCAAGCACCCCCTTGGAGGCTTACACCTGTCNGGAAATTCCCGTTCGAGGGGGTCCGAAGCCCTCTTCTGGTTTCCTCACGTACTGCATATACCTGGCCCACAGACACACCGTGCAAACGAAACACCCCTATATAAAATAAAAATAAATAAATACCAAAAGCAAACTTTTATAAATCAAATACTTGAGTAGATGAAACACCCAAAAAATCTCATAAGTTACAACATATAAATTGACCATAGTTATATACATACATATATGCACAGATTTCAAGAACCATATTTAATATTACAAAAAATTGAAATAACACTTTTATTTGCTTGTTAATTTTATTTTTGTTTATTTGATTTTATTTAGGCTTTTTTTAAAGCTGGGTACGTAACATCCTAGGACAGCCTCAAACTCATAATCCTCCTGCCTCATCCTCCCCAGTACTGAGATTACCATTGTGTGCCCTCATGCCCAGCTGAAATAGCATTTTCAGACTAACTACAAACAAATCAAAATGTCTAATGATGAGAGCTAGTGTTTGTCTGTATTCTTGCCCCGGAACTTGGCCAATCACTTGCTCACACAACACTCCTGGAATTTAACAGCTGGATGTAGACTTTCCCCTGTTTGATTCACTTTCTTCGCCACTCATCTTCTCTGAGGTTTCAGAAACATCTGCCTTCCCTCTTCTGCAACGCACCTTTTCCCTCATCACTATGAAACAGGAGCTGCTTCAGCCTATTCTTGTATATTTAGAGTAAAAATAAACATCTGAAAAGAAGCTAAGTTCCTGTCTGAACANCGGGCTGCAAACACTATGACTAAGGAGCTTGCTTTCAATGGAACATTCATTTATTCATTTGCCAAACTGTTAATTGGGTCATTCAGTAAGAATTCTTGCATACACACTAGGTTCTNGGTTGAAGCACTTAAAAAACCACTANGTTTATGCTGGGTTTGGTGACTCATGTCTGTAATCCAAGCACTCAAGTAAGCCAGGATTAGTTGTGAGTTCTAGACCAGTAGGCCTCCGTCACACACACACACACACACACACACACACACACACACACACACTACTATTGGCAGATCATGGTGGAGAATGAACAACTAGAAATCCTGTCCATTCGAGTGGACAAGGGCCCCGGTGTGCTAGTGAAGTCTATGGCCTCCAGGCTGCACTTTGTAGCCAAGGAGAATCAGTGAGGGCTCTTGTGACAGGTCGCATTTACAGAAGCAGGGGGCCAAGGTGTAAGGGAGACCAGGAAGGCAAGGCAGGCTATCAGCAAGTTGCTGGTGTCTACCCTGGTGCTCTGCTGCCACCTCACCGACAGACTTGGAATGCTTAGAAAGCTTTGGGATTGACAAGCATCGCAAGNCAGGGTTCCAGAACAGGGACATGACAGGAACAGGCTGGGAAGTCTCCTGGACCAGAGCCTGAAGGGTCCGTATACCCCTGTGTGAGTGTCAGATGAGCAAGATCTATGAAAGGGTGTGACCATGGAGCAAAGGTGATCAGCAAAGTCACTTAGATCTTCTAGACAACAAAGTGAGCTGGGAGCAGGCAAAGGTACTTGCTGACAAATCAGATGACCCCGGTTCGATCCCAAGACCCACACAGAGGAACTGACACCTCCAAGTTTTCTTCTACCTCCACAGCTGCACATATGCATAAACAAACACATAAATGTAAGCAGGGAGAGGGTAGGAGAGAGGCGGGTTAGAAATAGATGCAGACCTATGATGCTCTACACTGTCAGTATCTTAAAGGCGAAGATGCAGGTTTGGGGGATTCACTAGAACTGTGGTTGGGTGACCAGTGATGATGTAAGATAGAAGACCCACCACAATGTCCTCCAGACAGTCCTGGCAGGTGGTGGGTGACAAAATAGCTCAGCCGGTTACCTGATGGATTCAGGAAATTGAGGGCAGCAACTGCCATGGCTGTCTGAGGGACAAGATGGAGGATTTGTTGTGCCAAAAATCAAAGGACTTGGAACAAAACTGGGTCTCCTCTTTTGTGTGTGAAAACTCATCCGGATGGTAGAACAGGCTATTTAAGTTCGCCCTTGATGTTGGGATTATTACTTTTATAGTCTCTAGACTCTTTTCTGAAACAAGCTGAATGGGAGTTCACAAACCCATCTTCACATCAAAAGGGTTTCTATGGAGGTGATGTCAGGCTTGCTGTTAAAAAAACAAAAGAAGAGAAAAAGTTGAATCCAGCTGCTATGAAGGCACAGCTGTGGGAACANCACCAACTCCCCCAGAGGGATCAGCGGGTGAAGAAAGGGCACTTTAAGTTCATTTTTAGTGGGACTTTTTTTGTTTTATCTAACAGCAAACCTGGCCAATTGCCTTCTTGACAGACTAAGCCGCTTAGGGAGTTACCAGGAGCCTGCTGCTCTGTGGACTTGTTAGACCCAGGCTTGGCCAGTCATGGTGAAGATGGTCTCCTGGGGAAGTTAAGGCTAGCACTTTCTTTTCTGTTGCATGTGAGCAGAATTTACATGGCACCAAAAATCTATACTCCAAAAAATGATAAACACTCTGAACTTCCATTCCTGCCCATGCTCTCATCCTATCTGCCCTTTTTGCCCCTTCTCCTACCGTTATCTTTGTTTCCTTATATAAATACAAATTTAAAAGTCTGCACATCCCTCCACACCTGTTTTTCTTATATAGTGATGTAATCTATAGATTATACAACACTGTGGTGATATTTTATTTGTGCACCCCAATAAAGCTTATCTGGGTATCAGAGGGAAAAGCCAGCCACTATATTAAACATAGAGGTCAGGCAGTGGTAGCACACGCCTTTAATCCTGGCATTTGGAAGGCAGAGATTCATCTGGATCTCTGTGAGTTCAAGTCCACACTGGGAACAGAGCCAGGCGTGGTGACACACACCTTTAATCCCAGTGCTAGTTAACCATGGAGGTCTGGAGGTCTGTACAGACAGACAGGAAGTGATAGAGCTGGGTGGAAAGAGGAAGTGATGTAGCTGGGCGGAGAGAGGAAGTAAGATGGCAGGACACAGAAAGGTATATAGGCGTGAGTATACAGGAAGTAGCTCTCTCCTGGGCTGAGGATTTCCTAGTGGTACGAATTTGTGGCTGGCTTTGTTCTATTCCTCTGATCTTTCAGCTTTCACCCCAATATCTGGCTCTGGGGTTTTTGGTAATAAGACCCTTTAAGATTCGTGTCACAAACACAAGCACCTTCTCATTTACAGTTGCATACTACTCCTTCCCTGGATGTATTATGTTTATCNGCCCTGTCATGTATGGTTCATCAGTTGATTTATTTTTTTCCAGTTTCTGCTATTTGAAAAATACTGCCATCCAGATGTGGTGGCTCAGTCCTGAAATCCCAGTACTATGAAGGCTAAAATGGGAGGGGTGTCATGAGTGTAGGTTAGCCTGGGATGGCAGTGAGTTCCAGGCCAATCTAGACTATAGACAAACCACATCAAAAAGCAAACAACCAAACAAAATACCACTCAATATTCCTTCAGNGATAGATGGCTGGATCGGGAGGCCAGAGCCCTGGAAAGAGATTGTTCCTCAATGGGTAGGTACATTTGTGACTCCAGAGCTTCTTTCCTTCTGCAGTCCAAGTAACAATGTATCTGCTATTACAGACATCAGCTAAAATGTGTTACAGTGTCTGTATTAGCAATGATGGGCCNCAAACTTTAGAATCTTTGCCAGTCCCTTAGGTAAGAAATTGAATCTCAGTATAGATATAGGTTGCATTATTTTAATACAAAGAAAAGCAAACATCTGTTATTTTGTTACAAGCCTTTACAAACACATTTCTCTCTTTTACAAAAAGCTGNTGGCTTTTTTATTGTTTTCTTTGTTAGTTTATGGGTGCTTTTCCTGCACGTTATGACTGTGCACCATGTTTGTACCCAGGAAGGCTAGAAGAGGGCATTGGGTCCCCTAGAACTATAGTTACTGAAGTTTTTGAGCAGCTATGTGGATACTGGGAATTGAACCCAAGTCCTTTGGAAGAGCAGCCAGTGTTCTTATCCATTGAGCTATCTCTCCAGCTGCTGCTGTTTTCTTTATATCTAGGATTTTTTTGTTTGCTTTTGCTATTGTTGTTGTTTAAATATAATTTTATTTTTCAGTGATGTATATTTGTATGTGCTTGTTTGTATGCCATGTGAGTAGAGAAGTCCTTAGAAGCCAGGATAGGCCTTCAGCTCCCCAGAGCTGGAGCCTCAGACAGCTATGAGTCAGCTGATGTGGGCCTCAGAACCAAACCCAGGTCTTATGGAAGAGCACGAGGCGCTCTTAACCACCAAGCCATCTCTCTAGCCTGCTTGTTTTGTGAAACAGTCTCACACTGAAGCCCGAGTTAGCTTGGAACATGCCTCAAACTCACAGCCTCTGCCCCTCCAGGGCTGACATTACAGGCATGAGCTACCACANCCAGTTATGGGAATTTTGTTTTTGTTCTTAATGGTTTTGAGACAGGGTCTCAATAAGTTCAGACTGGCCCCAAATACATGATCCTCATGACTCGGCCTCCCAAATGTTGAGATTACAGGTATGTGTCATCATGCCTAGCCAGGAAACTTTTGCTATAAACAGAAGCATCAGCCAAAATACAGGCTAGAAATTTAACACAATCAAGTTTATGTCATGCCATTAGGAGGCACCACATTGCCACCATCATGTCAATCACCCGAGGTAACTGACTAGTCAACAAAGATCTAACATGCACAGGTGTTCATAAGCAAAGGAGCTAGAATGGTGGTTCAAAACCTGTGGGTCTCAACTACCTTGTGGGCTGCATATCAGATAGTTATATTATTACTCATAACCATAGCAAAATTACAGTTATGAAGTAGTGACAAAAATAATTTTATGATTGGGGGTCACCTTAACATGAGGAACTGTACTAAGTCCCAGCATTAGGAAGTATTTATCTTGACATTCGCCAGAAAAATGCAGTTCTATCATTTTGGCCAAATTTAAGCAAGCTTTTATTAAAATTTTAAATACTGACCAAGATGGAACTTGGTCAGGACCACCACCTGGAAACTTTACAGGTAAGTGGCCCTAAGACACATGTTGACAGAGCTTATATGGGCAAACCCATAGGCCACCNTACTTTCCTATGAGGTTTTGTTATTATTTTCCAAGAATTACAACTCCCAGGATCCCAGGAAGTTACCTGGTCTTTGGGCAGGCNATGCTTACAGGTTAACTTCGGGTCTAACAGAAGGTTGAGAACCACTGATCTAGAACCTGATACAAGGACCCCACATTGCCCAATACACAGAAACACAGTTAAGTCTCAACTAACCAAAAGCCAAACTTTAAATTCAAATTTCCATAAATTTCCAATGCTCTAGCTTGGAAGTCCATTGCAGTAGACTCAGGGCTCTGCATGTCAAAAACCACTGGGCTTCACAGGCATGACAGCTCCTACACACTCACCCAGAGCTCAAGAATTACACTGGCAAGCTTTTATTCACCTGCCTGGCTGGCTGGCTTCCCAGCCAAAGCAGATTAGACCATAGGCAGTCCGTGTGGATGAGGTTAAGGACAGAGGAAGACTCCTCAGAAAAAGAAGAAAGCAAGACAACATTCAGAGCTAGCAAAGAACATGGCCACCTGGAGCCACAGGCTCCTGGGAACAAGGACTCTTGAAAGGAACCGCTAAAGCGACAGTTCCATGAGGGACCGCCGTCACTACCACGCCAGTGGGTCTGATTCAGTCTCGGGCACACTTGAGCTTGCATTTCGGGGGACCGTGTCCTTTNTCACTTCCTACTTAAGCTTCTTTTTCCTCTTCATCTTCTGTTTTTTGTTTTGTTTTGTTTTGTTTGAGAGAGAGAGTTTGAGGCTGGCCTTGAACTCAGTAGCCTCCTGTCTCTGTTTCCCAAAGATGGGAATAGGTTTCTTCTTCTGGCCTTGCCANGACAGGCCCGGGGTTCTTGGAAAGAGACTAGACAGCATTGCATGCACTAAATAAAGAGCAGGGTCAACACGTGTTGGGTTCCTGCTCTTTGCCAGGTGCCAAGCAGGATGCTTTTATGTTTCCTCATTGACTCTCCAACTCTCTGGAGCAAACATTTTGCACATATTGCAGATGTGGAAACCGAAGTTCAAAAATGTTAAGTAATTTCCCCAAGATCTTGACAAACAGATGCCTGCGAAGCCAGCTTGGTACTACAGCCTGGTGTGCTTAGGGCTGGACTTGTGTTCCCCCGCTGAATGTGAACAGGGCGCCCACATGAGTGAGGCCACGCTGATCACAAATCATGGCGAAAAAACATGACTACTCTGGCATCATGTCCAGCTACAGACCAAGCACAAATGCTCTCCAAACCACAAAACGGCCAATACCACCTTTCTCCCAGTCCAGCCNGTGACTGGCGCTGCTTCTTGACCAACCCTAGTTGTAGCCTAGCTCTGGCAGGCTTTTCTATCTAGCAACGATTTGTTAAGAGATGCAGTCAGAATTTTTTCCCACTTGCAGTCAGCCTCTAATCCGGAGCAGAGACTTCCCTCTGAAATCACTGACAAGCCACATTCCCCCTTTTTTCAAGAGCAATAAAACCCAGCAGGTCCAAATCCCAGCAGCTTTGACTAAGGCACCTTGAATATCTACCAAGAGAATTAGTCCTGAGCCAAGAAGATCCCCTTGAATCCAGAGCAGGTGCTTCTGACCACTCTGTTCTGCTGACCCTGGTCAGCTTTTTCTTCTTTAGTTTAGCCGCATATGATCCCTTTGGTAAAGACAGTGTGTGTGGAAAGGGCCAACTTCAGTTATGGTGGAGACAAAACCATTGCCTTGAAAAATGTGTCTTTTCACCAATAGTGTGTGAAATTAAGAAACAAATGATGGTCAGAGGATAGGCATGAGCCTGAACAGGCAGACTGAAGCAGGCAGCAAGGGCTGCAGGACGTGGAGTGGATTAGACTGAAAGACTGTTAGGGACAGAGGGAGCCAGGGGTGTGATGNACAACCCGTAACCTGGGTGCTTGGAACTAGAAGGGCTGAGGCAGGAGAATTATAAACCCAAGTCCAGCCTGGCCTTCATAGGGATATGATAGCTTTAAAAAAAAATGTTCTAATTAATCTTCAAAGGTAAAAGCAGCTGGGGTTGGCTGCACACACCTGTAATCCCACCCCTCGCACTGGAAGAGGCAGCAGTATCAGAACGGTGAAGGGCAGACCAGGCTGCCAGGANGCTTAGCTCAAAAATAAAGAAGATCCCATACACATAAAGAAGGGACCTCTCTAGTAAGCGTCCACAGAGTTCAAAAGGAACGAGAATGTCCCGTGGACAATGTAGTGTGTCCTCTGAGCAGGCCAGCCTGGAGTCCAGGGACCTGGGCAGGCAGTGTGGGTCAGTTTTCTCTCTCAGATCTCATTGGGAGTCAGGGCCCAGCTTCTCCCCGAAGTATTTCTTTGTAAGAAGTGCTCGTGGGTGATGGATGTTGAAGAGGATTCATTTTATTATACATCTAGATGCTGTTCCTCTAACCTTTCAGCTCTTTTCCTTCTCCCAACTCTGCCTGGGGCGTGACAGCCCGGGCCCAGCTGTCCCAACANATCCTTCCTCTCTTCTCTCCAAGTCCCATTCAGACTTCCAGTGAGTGAGTGACTGGCCGGTTGTTTTTTGTTCAGGCTCCAGCAAAGCCCTGGAACTGCCTCAGGTCTTTCCCTGACCAGGTGCAGAGGGGAAGAACCCCTCCCTGTGGTGATTATATTATGTCCCC